>SMLS01068363.1:0-33132 GCA_004785975.1 Popillia japonica
ATACATATATATTAATTATGTGTAGGTTAAATGATTAATTGCTTCTTAGGACGATCTATGATAATATTAATGTCGAAACCTACTAATTCTCGTATTCACAAATACACTTATGTATATCTTCACTTTATGTTAGCTAACCATTGATTGCTTGATTGGTTGATTTATGGCAAGTTAGGACAGTCTTTTATCATACCTACCACTTCGTGCTACTGAGACTACTCTATTATTCCTGCTTTGATTTCGTTTGACTCGAATAGGTTAGTTCTTTTGGTCAGGTTTAAGACACTATTTCATAAAGCTTTTTCCAGCCATTCCAATGTGGAAGGCTGTTTTCTCCTCCCTCCTAGTTTACCTCATGCGAGTGACCTCTTAAACAGCCATGTCTGGTAAATGAGACCTTACTGTCCTAAGTTGAATCCTATTTAATGCAAGTAAATCAGTAGTTAGTCGTTGTGATGGTCGTTCTATCATTCGGTTGCTCTGCTGAGGTACATGGTTCCACTTTAATTATTGTTGTATTATGTACCAGTCATTGACTGCACCACCTATTGCACTCTTTGTAATACTCAGACCTGGGAATCTCGGGAAACTTTCTTCGCTGTCTCACACAAAGTTGATCTTGTTCTGCCTAGTCAAAACAGTTAGCTTATACAGCTTTTAAGGCTGCCTGATTGTCAGAGAGCTCGCGGTTGGCAGCGCAGTCTCTCCAACCACATAGGTTTGTATAGCATATATTTTTGTTTATAGTGGGTTTTGTTGATGGTCGAACTAGCTCGCATCCTTTCTAACACTGGTTTTCCTCATACACACCAAAACCGTAATTAGTATCTGCTCTTGACCGATCTGAGTACTAGCCAGTTTTGTACTGTCGTTTCTCAGCCTTCACCATTCATCACAATTTGAAAAAAAGACGGTTTAGGGCTTATCTAGCTGAACCATTGTTATATTCGAATATGAACGTTTTTAAACTAAATAATGTATGTAATTGCTCAGTGTAATGAGCGCGCAAATAACAGATGTGATGGATCTAGCACCAGGTCAACTTCGAAACTAACAAATTGACGTAAGTTCCAAAAAATAGTACGATTTAGACGTAGAATATTATAGCAAAATATATTTCAAATTAGCTGCGGGTTTAGCGTCAGTTATGCAGTGCAGTTACTAGTTTTTGACTAGTCATGACCTTACTACTATATTTTGGATTGAATAATATCGCAAAATATCCTGAAAGGTTTATAACTTCATTTGTTTTAAGCGAATCGATTAACATTGACCATTGAGTTGTAGTTTGAAAAATGATTGCAACCGATCTTTGTCTACTTCTATTCTTGTTTCTAGTTAGTAATACAGTTTGGTATTATGAAAGGTTTTGAAAATTACATACCTCAAGACATAAAACAGCTGCAAGTGGTTTGCTCATAACAAAACAAGTTGTACTTTAGTCCTGTGGATTCTACAACACACTGCGATATTTAGATTGCAACATGGCCTTATGTCAGTGACCGGTAAGACAATGAATTCTGTAGAGAAGATACGCATGTATATATATTTTTTTTCATCATTTAGGGAAAATATTTATGAACTCTAACATGTTATAATGAATACATTTTATTATATTCGTATGCTAGTAAACTAGGTACAAAACAAAAACAGTTCTGTTTGTTTTTCCCGTAGAAAACATGCACGTGCGCATATTGACATGCTTTGTATATTATTTAAGTCTTATATTTCCCAGAAAGTCATTTACTCATTTAGCCATCTGTTTTGAAAAATATTCACTTTTCCAAAACTAGTGCATTTCCTGTTTCGAAAAAAGAAATGTGTCTTAATATTTGTTAGTTTCTTTATATTGGTGACTAAAAATTATAAATCCAACAGCGACTACAATTAACACAGCAGAGTATTGTCTCGGACGTGTCAAGCTCTCCTTCGAGATCTGCAAAGCCCATATTATGTATGTAGGTGTTCCACAAAACTAAACGAAGTATTGGGTTTCCTTGTACATTTCCAAGTGCTTCCGTAAAGCTGATTTGTTCTCGAAGGAGTTCGTCGAGGGCTTGATGGATCACGAACTAAACGACATCATAAAGAACAAATTGCATAAGACATATTAGTGAGTGGCGCCCTTATACGGGAAGATATTGCCGTCATTCATTTTCAACGCAGGTCGGCCTACTGTTGTAGTACCCAGCCAACCTGTGTACGCCCTTCGACCTTCGCCAAAGTACTAACGAAGTGCGGGAATTTAGGGGAACGTAACTCAGGAAAAAGAACTAATAACGTTTACACAACGCTCTACAAATTTACGCCTAATACCTCATTTCTCATTTTGACACTTCAAATCTGCACTGGTTATTTTCTTATCCGTGTTCTTAAATTGAAAGCATAGTAACTTATTGCATTAATATTTCAAGAAAAAGGACATATGGTAAAGTCAGTAGCAATAATTGTTGCTCTATGGCTTGCACAGAATTAAAAGGAGAAATGACAGAAAAACTAGAAAGTTAATACTTGCAATGAAATCGTCTCTTTGCTACGTGGCAGCAATTTAGAAGAGAAAATATTATGAACTCTTTGTCCTACGACACCCTTTGACCACACCAACTGGTACTTGAAATATATATATATTTACATATAGTTAAAGTCACATCAGAAGTTATAAAGCCAGTCTTATCATATTTTTAAAACCGTGACTGATTACGTGTTTCAGAATCTCAAGATCGATAGATTGTTTGGTAGCTTCTAGAAACAAAAGTACCTAAGAACAATTTCAAAGAAATTTTGATTAGTTGCAGCGCCATTTTGGGATAATTGTAGCGTACAGTTCCGCATATAGGTATATAGGAAGATTAGGAAGACTTCAAAAATTAGAAATTGTTTCCGCGAAAAAAGTTAATGACCAATCTCCTATAGACAGCATTTGCCTGATTCCTACTCTTTATCGTCGTCTATTTGGGCGAAGTTAAGTTAAGTCAGTCCCCCATCTAGAATAACACCCGGATATTTGACCGATTATCTCCATGGGAGCTGGGCATTATCGTAGGCTGGGCGACTTCTCTCAATAAACCAGGTGGTAACATATTTATCCATCGAAGCTTCAGCCACCACTTTTCGTTTCAATATAAAATTGAGCAATCGGAGACTGGAGACGACAGCAGATCTTGAAGTGGTGTATACTGCCGCGTTGTCAGCATAGATAGCTCATGGCATAGCAACACTTCTGTCTCTGTTTGTCGTATATATCTATTCACATCCCTAATTACGCTAGAAAAAGGTTTAGGTATGCCCACATAAAAACTTAACGAATAACGAGTGCCAATTTCTGACGACCCAGGTGTGAAATAGTAGGTACGTTTTTCAAAATGGCTTTTGCTTGTTTTTGATATACGAGGCTATATTTTTATGTTATCTGCCTAGCCATGAAACAAAAGAGTAACCATGTCAAACAAATTATGTATAGGAAAATTGCTGTCACTGCTAGAAGTACATGTACTAATTGTAAGTCGTGTTTAGTTTGTGCTGTCTATAGAGATTTGAGACAGTCTATTTCTCGATAAAATGAGTGAATCTAAGGTTAAATATCGCAGCGTAATAAAGTTCCTGCCAAATAAGGCAATGGTCCTAAAGCAATTCATGAAAGAATGGTTGCTGTATATGGGGAAGATACACCGTCTTACATATTTCCAAGTAAAATATTAGTCTAAAATCTTTCCACGGGGCCGACAGTCACTCATTGATGACCCAAAGTCCAGACGACACGATGAAGCTCGTACTTAAGGCATTGGCATTTGCGAAAAGTCGAAAATTTGGTACCTACTGAAAGATTGGCCTGTAAAGATTTCTGTCATTGCCAATGAAGTCTGTACCTATATTCGTGAGAAGTGTCCTCAAAATTTTGTATGACCATTTAGGTATGAAGAAGGTGTCTGCACGGTGGATACCTAGATTCCTTATACTTGAACAAAAACTACAGAAAAAAAGTTTCTCAAAAAAATTTGGTCGAGTTGAAGAGCGACAAAACATTTTTACCTCAAGTTATCACCGGGGATGAGACTCGGGTATATTAGTGGGACCCTTCTACTAAACAAGGGCTCTCCACCACCAAAAAAGGCCAAGACACAATTTTCTGGAAAGAAAGTGATGGCAACTGTTTTCTGGGAAGGAATCTTGCTTATTAAATATATTCTGTGAGGTTCTACCATAAATGGAGAAGAATTAAAAATTTAAAGACTGCTCTGGAGGAAAGACGTCCCCATTCTTATCCATAAAAAAAATTGTTACTTCATGATAATTGTCGCGTTCATAAGGCAAACAAAGTTCAGCAGATAATCAATGACTGGGTTTATAGAGTTAAGGCATCCACCTTATAGCCCCGACCTAGCTCCGTCAGACTTCTTCTTATTCAAAAATTTAGAAAAGCATCTCAGGCGAAAGCGTTTTGCTTCTAATGAAGAACTCAAAGAAGCTGTTAAGAATACTTTGGTGGGTTACCAAGGTAATTTTGGGGTTTGGGGTATGGAGTGTTGATGGGAGTTATGTAAAATGTCTTTTTGTTTTCTTATGTGCTTCTTTTCATGACTGATAACATAAAAATACGCCCTCGTAGTTACAGTTAATAAATGTGAGAAGGATTGAACTGGGTTTACGTTTTCTATAAAATAACAATGTTAAATTGTAGAGGAGCATGTTATGTGTATGCAGCATCCCTATAACGCAACATTTGTAAACCTAACCCATAGACATTATTGTACTAATAGAGACTAGCAAGCAATTTCTTTTAAAAATTTCACTTAATGTCCTACATTAAATATTAACATTGATGCTTAACAAACTAACATATGATTTTACATGAAATTCTGAGGTTGTAGGCATTTCTGCAGTGCCTGTAAAGGGAGCCCAATTTTTCTCGTTTTCTTCATGAATGTGTAATATTGCGTTTGCTCTAACACGTTTAGTCATGAAATGTTCTGTGTGTTTCCCTCTTTAACAAACCATTGTTAGACGGAGAAATAGCGAATTAAGTGCGCCAGTTAAATTTGTCATATTAGCTCTAACAACAAGAGTACCGCATACATGCGGTTTACTTTTTGGTCATGTTTGTTTGTACTCGACCCTTCACAGATATAATTGCTCTCCAACATTTCAATTATCACTGTTATTAATATTCATCGCGGTAGAGTTACGTAAAGCAATTAAAACCGCTGTCGACATCAATAAAACTATAAAAACGAAATTACATTCGTGGAGTTAATATTTAGCCACGCATTTTGGAGATGTATACGCAGTTGAATTAGGTAATTTGAATATATGATAGTTTATTCAGTTGTATAGAATGAACATGAACATGATAGGTAAAGTAATTAGGTATAAAAAAACTTGAAAATATAGGAAATTATTCGTATTTATAGAGGACAATAGATTAAATTTGATTTTATAAATCAGCACACATCGAAAAAAAAGCTGTGGTTTCAAACAGCCCTCAATGGAAGGTGGTGCAAAAGTAATGTTATACTTTGAATTAACTGCCGTTTTGTTATAAATAAAAAAAGGAACTCTGTTCTTATAAAAAGTTTATTGAAAGTGTAAAATTGATGACAGTCATTGGAAAAATTATATTGCTCAAACGGTCACGTCCCGAGTCGATGCATAATTAGGCTTGCTTTACAGCATTTTGAATTGCTGATCGCAAAAAATCTGGTTTCAAATAAGCGATTTCTTCTTCAATGGTACCTTTCAAGATTTGCAAGTTTCGTAGTGTTGTGGTAAATACGAGATTTTAAAAAGCTCCAAAGAAATAGGTAGGTATGGTAGAAATTGGCGTCTCAAAAAAATCAGCATTAGCATCTACCTGTAATGCTCACCATTTACGTTACGATGGTACCATCGGCGTCTTCAAAAAAATAAGGGCTAATCACTTTTTCACTGCAAATGTGAACAGTCTTTGAAGAAATGAATGTGGAATCCAAACGATCTCTCACACGACCCAATAGCCGTCTAATCACTGCTTGTTTAGGCCTATTTAGCATCGGTAACTATACCAGAATCGAACTAAAAAATATTGACCGAAAGACTTCTGGCGTTTACTATGAATAACAGACAATTATTGAAAGTGACCTTAGTTTAGATAAAAAAAAACATAATACACTACTTATCGATACTGCATTTAAAGTCAAACACCAACATCACTGAGTCAGAAAATGTAGAGTCTCATATTTAATTTAGTAGGAAACAAAGTGCTGAAGGACATAGCTGCTCATAAATCCGTGATAGTAATCTATTCCTCTCCAGTAGTTTCTATATGCGCTATATTTATACAGGTATGTACTGACGATAGAGGTGTGCAGAGAATTATGTTTGAAACTAGATAACAGGCAAAAAAAGTTACTTTGTTACACAATTAAATGTAATAGCATATTGTTTGATACCGTATAAAAGCTTAGTGCATACCATAAATGCAGTAGATATTAGTGTTTGACATGTAAAATAATGATGATTTCTGTTGTCGTTGATGGATAAAAACCACGAATATATAATTTTACTCACTTACGCAGAATGGAAGAGCGCACTGTTGACGATTTAATATAAAAATCAATAGCTCCAGGTTGCCATTAATAAAACTCATTAGGTAATAGTAGCATTAAGTAAGGGATCGTAAAGGTTGTATGCACTAATAGTATGGGAACTTATCGCTTGTTAAGACACATTCCTAAACGCTGTAGTTGTTATACCTTTACCTGGCGAACCACTTACCCATGTTTATTATGAATTCGCTGGAACTAAAAATCGGAAAATGAAATTAAGTGGGTAGTACGTACGACGTAGTATGTATGTACAACATACATTATGTATGTACATATATCTAATAAAGTTTTATAGACATGATAAGAGGGTGTATTGCGATTTATTACTGGTGTACGCTATTATTATTTTTCAGATACAAATACTATCATCAACGACTTGATTCCACAAAGTAGTAATTGATTTTGAAAAACGTTAGTATTAATCATTAAAGAAGAAAAAATGAGAAATTGCAGTGTACTAAAATGCGAGAGAAAATAATATATCTGCACATTGCGCTACCATCAAGCATTATAAGAATGTGTGCTTCTACCAATCCCTGCTTACAGGCTTAGGGAAAAAAAACGGTATCGAAACTGTGGCCTTGATAGTGCAGTGGTTCTGCGTTTTTACCCAGCGAGTGAATTCACATGGTCGATTCCTAAGTCAGACAAAGGCAAAGATTTTCTATTATTTGGAATAAATTTGGCGGTTGTGGAAACATTATACATATACATATATAAATATTTTAAGTACAATAATAATAATAAGATAAAAAACTAACCTCTATGAACGTTACAAGTCCGTATATTTGAATTTGTATAAACTTCCAGCATGATTTCAAACTGTTCTCGAGCTTTGTTCTAAAAACAAACGGAATTTGAAATAAGACGTTAAAAGAATCTAAAGTCTAAGGCATTATTCATAACAGTAGGTAGCAGAATATTATCTAAAACGATAATATAGAAAGAATAGACATAGAATAGAAGAACGCACTGATAACAGCAATGGTTGGTTGGTTTTTTCTATTCTCTACGCCATCTTCTAATGGAAAACTTATCTGCAATACCTGGTTGAAAGAAAAAAACATTTTTATGACGGTGGAAACTTACATGATAAAAAATAATAATAATTTATGTCGTCTCGTCTATAGAAGTTCTCTCAATGCCACCTCGTCCTCTAGCAGTGATTGTTCAACATTACTCGATCTAGTTTAGTAAACTAAGCGAATGAAATATGGCCGTTATGAATTACAAAGCCATGCGTTATCTTTACCCACTTTTTCAAGTTTTGGTACTTCACTCTCACAAATAATGTATTTTTCATTATCTAGTACATCACCCATGTATGTAACTTCCATACTGATTGCTGCAGGCAAATACAACGCACTTGCGCTAGCGGCGATTCCACCCGACCTCACTGAAACATTGCTTTTAACAACTTTAAGGAATCAAGTTTCACATTTTGGTGTTGCGTTAACTCCCTTCTGTTGCTAAACTATTTATCAACACCGAAAGTTAGCATATTTTTGCCGTTTGGTGTTAATATTATCCGTGCCTAATGTTAAACAACGAGTAACGCCGTCGAAGGATATTAAATTACTATTTTTTGGAGTTGGGAATTCCTAACTACATGAGGTGTAGTTAGAAACATTTCCGAAAAGTGCTGTAATATTTCCTTTTAATGTTAATTTAACAAATTGTTAGTGAGAATTTAACCCTTTCAGAAAAGTTACAACCCCGTTTAATTTAACTCCGTAAAATTTTTATGTGTGTATAAGGTTGCTGCTCACTAACTAACTATTTGGTTGAATAGTGTCTGAGAAACAGTCCATACAATAAGCTTCTATTATCGAAAAACTGGAATTATCTCAAGAGAATTTTCGGATAATGATTTAGTATGACTTCAAGAAAGACTTGAGCTCATATAAGTGTCAAGAAAGTTTAAAATCGACATTTGGGGATCTCACACCACCATTGGCTACTGTTTATAGATGGTCCAAAGAATTTGAACGAGGTTGCAAATCGATGGTACAGAGAAAAGGAGCTGTTAACCCTGAAAAGATTGCTGCGGTGAAGGAGACGGCAGAAGAAGTCTAATCTGAAGATTGGATCATCGCAAGTGGGATTAATTACATTTGAAAAAGGCTGTAACTCGGTTTATACCCCATCACCTAACAGATTTACAAGAAGCAGTTAGAACTTCCTAACAAACCTTAGATACATATGTTGAATATTGGAGGCCATCAAATTATTTCAAAAATTGTATCTGGCGATGAATACATACTGTTTTCTAATGTTCCCACTCGCCAACAAAGTCGAATCTGGGTGCATAAAGATGAGGAAACGCCAACGATGGCGAAGAAACAACAAGCAATGAAAAAAGTTATGTGCGGAATATTTTTTAGAAGTACAGGTGTGGTGGCCGCAATTAAATTATGACATCAGAAGACAGTTATCGCTAAATGGTATGTTGAAAATTGTTTGCCTACTGTGTTCAGTAAAGTCATGTTACATCACGATAACGCGTCGTCCCATACAGCAGGGCCAACTGTTCAGTATTTAGCGGAAAACAAAATTAAAATTATCGCAAATGCCTAGTTTCCTAGATCAACACTGATTTTGAACCACAAGATATGTACTGAGTTAAGTAAATTGTAAAATCCTAACATTAAGTAGGCTTACTACTAAACGTAAAACTGAAAGATGCCATGGAAAGAGCAAATGTTAGACCTGTGCAAATGGATGAAGCAATATCGGGGAGGGTTGAAGAAGCAGCCAGTACAAAACAAATTTCTGCCGTGGAAAATACGAGTAACAGCACTGTTTCACTATCAACAACCGCAAGCTTTAACCGAATGAGGCAGTGAAAAAGAGAAGTTTTTATGGTTGTACTATACTTCGTGAAGTCAACGTTTGGTTCCCGGCGAATGTCTTATTTACTCACGAAACGGGACTTTTAATGACCACAATGGGCACATATGAAGCGATGAAAAAGACGCATCAAAGACGCTTTTCGCTCAACGTTTGGGCCGCAGTTATAGAAGATCATTTACTAGGACCCCGTTTTATTCCAAACAGGAGATGTACGAAACGAATTGGAAGCAATATTAGATGATATGCCGTTACAAATTCGTCGAAATGCATATCTTATGCATGATGGCGCACCCGCGCACTATTCCGGACAAGTAAGGAACTACAATCATTTCGTCATAAGTGTGACCATCTCGTTCGCCAGATCTAAATCCGCCTGATTTTTTCATATGGGGTTATCTAAAACATATAGTTCACTCTTAACCAATCCATGACCTAATGGATTTAAGAAATAATATTAACTATGCTTTTCACCAAGTCAAGCAAATTCTGGGGATTTTTGAACGAATCTGAAGCTCTTTTAGCTGAAGAATTCGTGCATGCGTCGAAGAAAATGGTAACCACCTTAAACATCTTTTGTAACAGTTTATTTTAGTTTTTAGTTTATTGTTTATTGCTTTTTTCTTAAACATTTTCAAAGCAGTGCTTATCTCGGAAATTGGAAACGTGTGGACGGAAATCATTTTCAGTCCTCCCTGGTCATTTACTATCCATCCATTACCTATTCTTTCATTGTTGTTTTGCGTTTCAACATTTTGTATTCTGTATTATTTCTAGCTTTGGAATTGGTTCCAAAGCTCCATATAATAAGGTTTTATAACTGCATAGTCAGTCATGTTTAATGTCTAACATGGTAATATATGTACAGCAAGTTGACAGAATAATAATTTAGATGCGTTTCTGGGAATCCGGATGAAAGGTCCATTAATTCTGTGGAAGTTTAATGCGTATAATAGCATACCTACAAAATTAGCTCAGAAAGACATAAACAATATATTATATTCAGATGCAAGTTACGAGAGTTCCTGTTAAATGTATGTTGCATCCGGTTAACTAGAGGCTAGTTTCGCAAAATGTGATATCTAAAAAGAATAAAGTTAAAGTAATAAATATGCAAATTTAGGAATGACAGTGAGACAATTTAAAAGCTATAACTCTGATGTATGTTTAACAAATGTATTTTCTCTTAGATGCGTTTATATTCAAATCTTTGATCACACTTTCAGATGCACATAGGTATGTATGTAGATATGTATGTTTCTATGTAGGTGTGGTACGTTGTGCACGTTCTCAGTCCATTTTTCTCTTCCACCTCCAGTTCTACAGTATTTATTTTGCTTTTTTTGGGCAATACCTCAATTACCTTCTATTTATTTACTAACTAAATTGCCTTCCTTTTTGCATCTATCTGCTGGCATTAATCTATTTCTTCATTTTTTTGCATATGTGCTGCAAAATTGGATCTTTGAATTGGGGCATGTACTCTATGGTCATATTGGTCAATATATTGAATTTCTGCGATGTATTCTTAGACCAAAAAACCAAAACCGTTTAGGAGGTTAACCAGTCACTCAAGTCTACTGCAGTTATCCAAAGATTACTTCGGTGTTCAGGTTCGTAGTTTTAATGGCAAAAAGCCGCTTGGAAGTGCAGGTTGCTCAGGGTAGGTTTTGTATAGATCGAGTGGTTACTTATTTAGCTTGAACAGTGAACCTATCCCCTTGTAGATTTAATGCTATTTTATTCTCCCGAAGTTTTGTTATTTTGGAAATTTGTGATAATTAGTCTCTTTTTGAATTTATAGTAGTGAAAAGAAAAGACCAATGATACATTTTTTGAAAAATCTGAAATTATAAGCAAATTACAGCATGTTCCAAAATTGGAACTATGGGCCTGGAAGGGTGTATAAACTTTCATGCCAAAATTAATTAAAAAATCGTAGAGAGGAAAGTTTATTACAAAAAAATACAATATGTAATATAAATTTAGAAAATATTTATTATATAGGGATAAAATACAGGGTGTCTCAACGAGACTGTTCTTTAGAAGTTTATGGAGTTCTGGTTTTTTTGAAAAATACCCACACAATTTATCGATACTTATCTAGTGTGTCATGGAATATAAGCGTGCTCAAAGATTTATTGTCGAAGTCTAACGTCTGTCAATCATAAATCCTCATCTTTCAATAATTGTGCAAATTTTTCAGTTGTATAAAATCTAGAATACAGAAAAATTAGCTGTAGTCTTTCATGTCCATTGTTCCAAAATTGGAACTTGTTAATAAAATTGTTATTCATCTATTAAAATTAGATATCTGTTAAAATGAAACGAAAACTCGTAAAATAAGTATTAATAAAAACTAACTTTTTGTATGCCATTCTAAAATGTGTCACTATGGTCTATAATATTCAAAATGCACTTTATGTATTATTTAATTAACAAGTTGTAACGTACACACAAGCGTATGTGATCACTGACTTTGCCGTAACATCTAAAAATTTGCATGTTCCATTATTAGAACAATGGGAAAAACGGGTTAATGATTGCCACTGCCTGTAAACCATATAAACTCTTCAGATATCTAATAGAATATCTAACGGGTAAATTTCAGAAGCAGTGATACCTATAATCAAACTATAATTCCGTCACTCCGTCACTTGAACTATAGGCAACTTAAAATTGTTCAGTAGAAATAGAAACGGCTTTATTATTACAATTCTACATATTACAACAAAAGAAGAAAAATATACATACATTTGCAGGAATCAAACAATAATCTGTATGAATATATATGTTTTAACAGTTTTAATATGTGATGGCAATTTATTGTAGAATCTCAGGTGATATTTTTTTCCAATTATCTTATCTATTAGGATCACCAACGCAGTATAACTCAATGGAGGTCTGTAAATGCATAAAATAATTAGATGAAATTTGTCATAATAAGTATTGTCTCCAATTGACAATTTGTGATAACTATAAAGGAGTTGCGTTGATGAATATGGCGTACCAAGTTGTGGCAGTAGCAATTAATAGCAGACTGTATGAGGCAATAGAATCAGGAATGGGCGGTGTTTATATCAAAACAAATCTTAGAAAATATCATAGAACAAAAATTACCGCCAACGAGGAGGTGGACAGACTGGCAAAAGAAGCCTCTACTTTGAACAGAACGCAATTTCAAGAAATCAGCAGTTATGGTGTTCTGGCTTTCGTAAAACAACATTTTTTGGTTGCCCAGTGGGAACGTAGATGGCGAAATCTGAGAGACGAAAAGACCACTCAATACGCACTGATACATCCCACCATATCCCATCCGCGATGGCATAAAGGACACACAATATCCCGTTCGTTTGCCTCGACGATTGCCACGATGAAGTTCGGTCATGGGTCTTTCAGAGCTCATCTACGTAGACTTCCGATAGTTGATTCTCCTGGCTGTGAATGCGGTTACGAATTTCAAGACTTGGACCATATACTATTAGGTTGCCCAAGGTACTCTCAACACAGAGAATCATTTCTTAGATCTTTAAGAGAATTGTTAATCCCTTTTCCTACGAAAGATATAGTGTTATTGGCATACAATAATTATAACGTGTACAGGTGCATTTTCGAATTCGTTGTGCGAGCTGGGATCAGAATTTAGTAGAGTTGAAGGCGAAGGTAAAAATAGTAGTACATATGAATAAGTAGATCCCAACAGTGGCTAATGGGCATAGATCCCGCAGAGCCTCAAAAAAAATTACCGCTGCATACTATTTATTGATTTAAAAAAACGATTAGAGAATTAGAGAATTTGGCGTATAATAAATAATCATCCGACCGACAGAAATGACAGTACGTCAGACAGGTTGTAAAGTGTGTTTAAACGGAACGCCTGGAGAAAAATTTAGAGTATTTAGAGACTGTAAGAGAAAGTGGAGTGAAAACAAAGGGAACCGCTTATAATCAGACCAAACATATACTAGCTTACGCTGATGATATTGTTGTTAGGCTGTTGATATTACTTACAAGACTAAAGCCAATTTAGTGGAAGCCGCACAACAATTAGAGAAAACCGTCCGGATAAAGGTTTGATAATAAACGAAAATAAATCCAAGTATGTATATGGTGGTGGGGGATGGAAGTTTAAATACGTACACTGAGAAATTAATTGCTAAGACCGAAGAGATCCATTGTATGTTCGATAAAGTCAGGAAAATCGGAATTAAGAAGAGAATTGCAAAAGGAATAAAATGTGTGGTGGGACAATACTGCCTGTTAAAAACAAAAGACACTTCACGCGATGTAAAGAAACACTTATGCAGAAGTATAATAAGACCGGTATTTATCTATAGAAGTGAATTATGGAAACTAAACAGGGCAGAAACTTAAATGTTGGAAATCTTTGAAGAATATCTAGAGGAAAAAAGGTATGCAACTAGTGGATGAGAAGAACGAACAATGAACTGCACCAGATATATGATGAATCCTGTATTATCAATGCAATAAAGTCTCAGACGATGAGATGGTTAGTGCGCGTGGCTAGACTGGATGACGAACGACCAATGAAATAAGTTTTGATGCGAGGTGTGAGCGGAAGAAGAGGTAGAAGCAGAATATCAAGGAAATGGCCGCAAAAAATCAAGAGGTACCTGGAGAAAATGGGAATCAAGGACTGGCCGAGGTCATCACCAATTGATTCATTTGTACATTCGCGCTAGCGGTTACGTCGTTCAAAATGTATATTGCAGATCTACCATAGGCATCATTTTTGCAACAGTAAAAGGACTTAAGATCGAAATCAGTAAAATATTCTGCTTTAGGTTTTCATTCGTTTGCTAGTGTTCAGTGATACGAGGTAATTTACAGTTTACTAAGAGTGTCAATTCAACTTGCAGTCATATATGCAGTTGTCATACACTGCACAATTTGATGGTATAAAAAGGAAAATGCATCACAGTCCTTATATAGTTTGTCTCTGCTGAAGGCTTCATCTTCGAGAAAAAAATATTAACGTAGGTGTCCAAGTGCCAGATATTTGAATCTTTAAGTTCAGACCAACGAATTGTGAAACACCTAATTCATTTCATCACACTTATCATCATTATTAGAGAAATTTTTCCCTTCTAGGTATTTTATTATCCTTTCCACATTGGTTCCAATTGTTCCAATTTTGTTGAGCGTTGCTAGTTGTTCTTCTGAAACATCAACACTAACACAATAGACTGTTTCACCACAAGTTAATTATCTGGAATAATTTGATGCAAGATCATATATAGATCACTTATGGTATATGCTTCGTTTTGTTTGTGCTGAGACTCCTTCACCCTTCTTCGGACCAATACGGCCATATTAAATTACTTACACATTTGTTGTGATGCCTAACCAGAAATTTTTATTCAATGAAAACATTTTGAGATTGAAAAAATTCAGGTGTAGAGAAAATTGAACGTTTTTTTAACAAAAAAAGAATGAACTTGTAAGTAGAAACCAAGAATACAAACATCATCAAAGAATATTCTAACGATTATGCAGCAACTTACGATTTGAGCAACTTGTTAAGATTCGAAGTCTACGGGTCTATGATTTAATTCCAGCATTCATACACAAATGAAGTGAGGTTGATGGTTTCAATTAAAAAAAATGGGCATATACAAAACTGAATAAAAGACGTTACGCTATAGACCTAAATTGGTACATGTTAAAGGAGAATTCTCTAGATTTTACATAATTTCATCTGTTCTAAGTGCTAATTATTTCAGAAGCTGGCCCCAAAGTGGAAGCTTTTGTAAAATTAATAGATATTGTAAATAACGGGTGCGTGTAAATGAGGCTTTGTGAGCAGGGTACTGCTGGATTACTCCAGCCAATTTTACAGGATTCAGAAAGTAACTCCGCAAACCAACAATTTCTTCTCTTAATCCAGGGATCTCAATTTCCCGTACTTCGGGATTTTGTTCCCTCTTATAACCGATGATTCCCTTTCTTACACCTTAACGATCCTCGTCCCGAGAATACCCTCGGTATCGCACGTGATTCTCTTTTTGTTGTCAGCAACTTTCGATCTATAAGTTTCTTAATTGTTTCCACTGAATATGAGCTACAGAACGATAATGGTATTTATAAGTTTGTACCGGAGGTTATTGATTTATAACGTGCTCACAGAATACAAATGAGATCATTAATTTGCTACCGAAACTTTACTTTACGTTTAACAAGCTTTTGTTGAAACTCTAATTCATATAAGAAGTTGCTATTATATACAGATGATTTTAAGGATATTATCTCATGCTTGACATTCACATTCTAGCTGGCAAAATCGAGAATGTAATTATTTAGAACACATACGGAGTTACCTATATTATGCTTATGCGAATAATAGTTTACATAAGTTTGTAGTTCTTTATGTCAGAAGAAACGTTTTACTATGATATGAATAAGGTTTGAAGTACTGTATCATCGTATTGTATTCTCTATATTATGTGATAAAACAATATGTAAGTAAAGCGATGGAGGCAAAGGTACTTGCTTCAGTAAGAATATATTACATGTTGTTATGATGCATACGATGTGTATATGCCGTAAATTTGTGTTACGTCTTCCCTATCATAAGGAGAACTTGACACATGGTCAACTATTTTTATTAAATTATAATTTTCATTAAGTACGATATTAGCATCAGTTTGACAAGACAATTGTGTCATTATTAATTTAAGTATAGCTCAAGAACTTTATATTTCTTGTTTTTTGATTATTAATACCGAAATTATATAAAATTAAATTGCAAAACACACGAGAAATTTAGTAATAATCAAAATATTCAATTTCTCAAGGTCGTATTATATTTGGGAAGACAGTATGATTTCAATACAATAATAAAATCAATAGTATATTACAAACTACCTATTTGTTTTTATAAGATCTACTACTACGGAAGTAAAATTTATAAAGTCACTGTTATTCAAATTCTGATAAACTGTAACACACATTTGCTGCAAACCAATAGATACATATTCTAGATCTACAGTATGCCCACGGATCGAGTTCCAAAGAGGAAAAACTTTTTTATTTTGCATTTTACAAGAAAAATATATTCTTGATAAAAGTTTTAGCATGTCTCGAAACTGCCAAGTCAGTTTTAACCTTTTCAAAATTTCTTTTATATATATATATAATCAGAATCCTTAATTACCCTACGGGTGTAAAGGTAGATTCATCTACATTTATTTCTTATTGTAAATAAACAATGACCATTCTTTTTTGTTTTTTGCCATTCGTCGTGCATCATTCCAAGATATCCCTCTTTTTCTCAAGCTTTCTTCTACTGTACTATCCCATGTTTTTCTCGGCCTCCCTCTTTTTCGTTTGTGTCTTGGTCTTGCCAGCCATACTCTTTTCGCCAGCCTTTCTTCTTCCATCCGTGTCATATGCCCAAACCATTTAAGTTTCTGCCTCTCTATACTTTGTAGAATCGGTTCTACTCCTAATTCTTCCCTAATCTTCTCGTTTTTTATTCTATCCCTCCGAGTGACGCCTTTAACCGCTCTTAAATACCTCATTTCCAACGCTTGTATCTTGCTCTTTGTTTGATTATTTAGGATCCAACTATCAGAGCCGTATGTCAGTATAGGTTTAAATATTGTATTAAATACAGTTATTTTTGCTTTCTTTGAAATTTCCCTCTTGGTTATAAAAGCTTTGTTCATTGCATAATATAATTTTATCCCACTTTCAATTCTGTTGTTAATTTTTGCTTCCTCTTTACCTTCCTGATGTATACTTATTCCGAGATATTTGAATATTTCTACTTGTTCTATAACCTTTCCATCTATATACGTTACTATTTTCCTATCGTGTTTCCCTATTGACATGACTTTAGTCTTCTCTGCATTTATCCTCATATTTCTCTTTTTTAAAGCTGTTTCCCAAATACTCAAGTTCACTTGCAAATCGTTTACATTCCTCGCGTACACTAGCAAGTCGTCGGCAAAGGCACTTTCCGCGATTTCCACAATTCTCATGTTTTTATACCCTATTTGTATTTTCCTTGTTTGCTTTTTAATCTCTTTCAGGATGTCATCATGCACTATATTAAAAAGTGTAGGACAAAGCACTCCTCCTTGTCTCAATCCTTCCTTAGTTAGAAATTCTTCCGACTGCATTCCACCCACTCTTACATAATTTCTGGTTCTCCTGTATATACTAGCTATTGCGTTTTTTAATTTGCTATTTATTCCTCTTTTGCTGAGACATTTCCATATCCAATCCCGTGGTACACAGTCAAAAGCCTTCTCTATATCTATAAAAGCTACATATATATTATCATCATCTGTGTACTTCTCTATCAGTTGTTTTAGTGTGAATATGTTATCCTGTACTCCTCGACCCTTCCTGAAACCACACTGTGCCTCGTCAAGTTGAATTTCGGTTATTACTTTCAGTCTTTTCTCAAGTATTCTCTCATATATCTTTAGCATAGTACTCAATAGGGTGATTCCTCGATAACTTTTGTACTCTTTATTGTCTCCTTTTTTATATAAGGGTACCAGTATTCCTACTTCCCAGTCCTCGGGTATTTTTTGCTCCTTCCATATTCTATTATATAGTACCTTGATAACTTCCATTCCAGTTTGTCCCAGGTTTTTCAGCATTTCACTTGTAATTCCGTCATTTCCCGCTGCTTTCCCTCTTTTTAAGATCTTTATTATTTCTAATATCTCTTGAATCGTTATTTCATCGTCCTCTGCGGTGTCGTTGTTTTCTGTGTAAATCTCATTTTCCTCCTCTATGTTTACTGGGTCTGTTATTTCCATGTTAAGTAAATCTTCAAAATATTCTTTCCATCGCTGCATTATGTTTTTTTCCTCTTGCAGTATTCTTCCTTCCTTTGATTTTACATAGACACTCTTATTTTGCTTGCCCTTTCTTATGTTTTTTAACACTCCATAAAATAGTTTTTGATTTCCTTTACTATCTCTTTCCATCGCTTCCCCAAAATCTTGCCATGATTTTCGTTTTGCTGCGCTCACTAACTCTTTAACTTTTATTCTTTGCTCTTTATATCTACTATATGCTTCGTTAGTTTTGTTGCTTAAATATATCTTCCATTTCTGTTTTTTAACTTTTATTTCTTCCTTTATTTCATTCGTCCACCAATTTGTTTGTTTTTTATTCCTATTTATTCTACTAAATCCACATGTTTCTTCTGCTACGGCTACTAATATATCCTTGATCGTTTTCCAAAGTGTTTCTATTGACATACTGTTTATGTTATTCTTAATTTTATTCATTTCTCTCTCACTTATTTCCTTATACAGCTTAGCTGTTTCTTCTTCTCTAAGTTTGTGTGTTCTAATTGTTTTCATTATTCCTATTCTTTTATTTGTTTTATTATTCTCAATTTCTCTTAGTTTAAGATAAAAATCAACCATAATAGTTGAAAATGTTGTCAAAAGACCAACGAATTTACCTAATTCAGTACGGAACTATCCCAAACTTTCTTTGAGGCGCAGATCAGTCCATCTGGGCATTAGTAAATCGCTCATTCAAAAGATTTTGAAACAAAGGAAGTTCCATCCCTACACGCCCATTTTTAATCATGCATTAGAACCCGGAGATCCTGCAAAACGTTTGTATTTTTGTCTGTGTATGAGCGCTCAAATCATGGATAATCAATACTTTTACCGAAATATTATTTTTTCTGATGAGGCCACGTTTTCTACTAATGGTACTGTTGCATCTCAACATGTGAGATACTGGAGCGATTACAATCCGAATTTTCGCATCACTCACAATCGACAATATTCGGCAAAAGTTAATGTGTGGTGTGCAATTTCTTACCATGGTATCATTGGACCATATTTTTTTGATAATACCGTCAATCAGCATACGTACTTGGATATGCTGCAAAATTTTGTTGATGAACGTCGATCTACCGATTAATTACCTCGCAAGGTGTTATTTCCAACAAGATGGTTGTCCGGCTCATTATGCTAGGATTGTTGTTGAATACTTAAATCAGCAATGTCGACAGAATTGGATAGGTCGAAATGGTCCAGTGATATGGCCACCAAGGAGCCCTGATTTAACAATGGCTGATTTTTATCTTTGGGGTCGTTTGAAGCAAATAGTTTATGCAAATAATCTTCCTCCGATCGTAGAAGATTTAAAGGAGAGGATTAGAGACGCTCTGACGTCTTTAACTCTCGAAGAAATTCGAAGAAGTTATAGAGAATTGCGCCGACGGCTAGAATTGTGCGTTGAAAAGGGCAGTGAATGGATTGAGTAAAATAGTTATTAGTTATATCATTTTTGTTTATGAGTTTATGAAATTAAAATCTACTGACTTGGCCGTTTCGAGACATGCAAAAACTTTTATCAAGAATACATTTTTCTTGTAAACTGCAAAATAAAAAAGTTTTTCCTCTTTGGACCTCGATCCGTGGACATACTGTATAGTCCTGTATAGTAGAAATACTGCAAAAATAAATTTCGGTAACAGAGTTAAGATTTTTTGTAAAAAACAAGATCTTACAAAATTGTTTGAATAAAAAACAAAAACTGTTTCAAAATTAGAGAAGGGTATGCTAAATGTATACGAAAAAAATCTAAAAGTATTTAAATTATGCACCATAAATTAAACCCGTTGATAATGTGTTAAAATACAGCTTTTGTTGTCATAGGTATATTCCCAGATCTGCAGATCTGCTCTGATTGCCCTATAAAATCCTGCAGTGTATTTAATTAATCATTGCGTTATGAAAATAGTCCATTCTGTCCATTTTTTATTCTATTTTTGAACTTGTCGAATGGCTATACAAAGTTTTTTGGATTCCATGCTTGTAAATGTTAGCAGATTATCTATGTGAAACAGTTGTAATATAACACATTTTAAATAATAATAAAACTCAATTTATTACAACAATTATTATTATAAACATTAACGAATATTGTTTCATTCAAGCTAATGTTTACCGTCTTTGCATGGGCAGATCTACACCATACTGGGCAGGCATGTTCGGCAGGGCATGAGGAGAGATTCTGATCACAGTAGGCATTTCTGTGTGTTCTAGTGGTGTCCCATCCCAGGTGACATTAAGGCTGCGATTTGCCAGTTTCAAATTCAGGTGGAATGCATTCCTTGAATTTTGGCAGGGTTGGGTTTTGGAGAATTCTCTTTGTAATAAGTTGAGATTATATAAGAAGCGGTGTTTAGTTTGTCCTCTGATGTCTTCAAACTTTCTGCCCTTCTTTTGCCAGGTCATCTTCATATGCAAAGGTTCTACTATTATCCGGAGTTAGTTGGTTGTTTGTGTATACATATGTTAAAAGGAATTGGTGCCAGCACACTGGCTTGCACCAGCCCATTCTTATGGTTCCGTCATCGGCCATTTTGCCTTCGAACGTTAAGAAAATCTATTGTTCTGGAGTAGGGATTCAAATATCTTTGTAATCTTGAAAGTCTCGTCAACTTTATGTAGTAATATTTGTTGGTTTACTGTGTCATAGGCGGAATTAGGTACGTCGACTAGAGCCAGCCTGATGATATGTTTGTTCTCAAATAGTTCCTCGATATGTGCTCTCAGTGCCAGGATTTGACTGGTGCAGGACTTTCCAGGTCTGAAACCTGCTTGTTGTCGAATCAGCTTTCATCAGGCGTAAATAGATGACAAAGCAGGGATATGGCTCGGTAGGCTTTCTGACTTTGGGTATTTTCCGTGTTTAAGGAGAAGTACTACTTTTGACTTCTTCCACATTTTTGAGATTTGAAAGGATTCACGACATGTATGTTGAAAGGATTAAGTAGCCAGTTCCTGGCTCCATGACCGAAGTTTTTGATCTGTTCCACACACATCGGCTTTCCCATTCTTAGTGGTATTTATACCATTGTAGAAGGCCAATTAATGTTACTTCGTTTGAAAGATTATACATTAACTTGCTCATTATTTCAATCTTTGAATATTGTATATTATTTGTATCTATGTGGTATTAATGTGATGACACATTACGACCTCAAAGACCTATTGCGTCCCCTATTCTCGTTGTATTTACAGCTGTACCGAATTCCACAATAGCATTGATGAAAGATATTTAGATGCAGGAAGCATGGATATAGTGTTTTACTAATTAAATACTTTTTACAATGACACCTTGACATATTTTTACTAGATTAATTCTTAACAGTTTGTTCCCTCAGCTTCACTGATTGTCATCACTATTTTCAATAAATTTTTCTGTCATAATTCAAGAAATATTTTACGAAGCATTTTACACGAAGATATTTTGAATGGCACAAATTTCGTGGTGTGTCCTGCTTATTATGAAACCGAGTTTTTCATCAATTCTTAATTCTTTAAAAAGTAAAAGATCCAGGGGCTCTGATGAATTGCTCGCAGTTCTAATTAAAGAAGCAAAGTTTTACGTTCGTAAACCGTTGACATAGCCTACAAATCTTCCTTTTCACAGTTAGGTAGGTATCTCTTCCGACGCTTTGAAGTTGTGCTGTATAAAGTCTCTTGGTAGCAATGGGAATAGAAATTGTTTCGAAATTTATCGATGTATATATCTTTGTTTTAAAATGACAAGATTACTATAACATACAATATTAAATGGACTGAGGTTTTGGAATATACACAATATTGTTAATTAATATTAAATTATTAATCTGCAGTGACGTGCTGGTAGTTATTCGAAACAAAGTACGTATGTACTGTAAGCGGTTTATTCTGTCGTTTGAAGCGTACTTCTAACTGTCGACAACACTATCGGTTATTCACTGAAATTTCAACAACCCATTCGTTTGATGTGAAACAAATAATGGCAGTAACAAATATTTCTTTCTGTTTGTGTGACATATTACATGTGTATTTCACTCATATATCAGCTAATAGATGCAGTTTTGTCAAAAAATTCGGTTATAGTTAGGTTATGCTAGAAAATATTTTCACGTAGCTCTATGCAGATTTTACTAAATATAATAGGAGTATTAATATAGTCAGTGACATTAGAACTGTTGCACCCAGAAGGAGTAATTTCCCCAAGTTGATTTTTTGGCATCAAAATGACTATACAGGGTGTATCCGAAATGAAGTTTGGTTTATGCATGACGGCGCTCCAGCACACTTTAGTTTAGAAGCTCGGCAATTTTTAAATAGGACATATCCGAATCGACCGATAGATCGAAGAGTGGAAGTTCCGAATCAGCCGTGACCTCCAAGGTCACTTGATTTGAACCCTTTAGACTATTTTCTGTGGGGACATTGAAAATCCCTTGTTTATACTACGCCAATTCAAGATCTCGATGACCTTAGCAATCGCATAATTGTTGGATGCGAAACAATTCGAAACACTCCCGGACTTCTTCAGCCTGTGAGTCTGCAATTGTACAGGAGGATAGAAGCCTGCATATTAACTGTTGGTGATTATTTTCAACAGTCCCTTTCGGGTTTATTGTAACCGTTTCTTAAGTTTTTGAAATATTTTTTTTTGTGCAAAACAAATCAGCCTATATCTCTATAACGGAGCACTTTAGGACATATGTTTATAGGAACTTTTTCTCTCGAGATTACCCAAGGAATCGCACCGATCGAACATTTCTCGGCGAACTTAAGGACCACCCTGTATTTAGAGCATGCTATCATAAGAATGTAGACTCCTTATCATTGATACTTTTCGGAAAAAAGAATTTCCTGCTTTTCTGCGAAGAGATTCATGTTTGTGAGAGCGGACTAATACAGAAAAGTTTAGTTATTGCATGTCCGTCTACAAGTTTTGAGCGTAACAATATGTCTAGAGTTCGAAGACGCCATAATTATCACCGTGTTGGTGACTGACAGGGTGTAGAATTGTTGCCTAGCGAAATGTTGGTTTGTTCTATCGCGGAATTGGCCGTCGTGTTAATTGTAGTGCAATGACAGTAATGCTCGTGTGTCGTGTGTGGTCAGAAGAAAGTAGAGGAACACGAAGAAGACCAACTCGTCAACCGATTAGATATAACTGGCTCTATGAGACCGTTTTGCTACAACGCGTCAAATCGTTGACCAATGGTTTGGAGAAGAAGGTAGACCTGTTACTATTCGTACACTATATTGCCTCATTCGAGCCTTTAGAATTTTTTCATACCGTCTACGGTTAGTGCTTTCTTTGGCTGCGGACCACCGTCCTTAGCGCTTGAACTGGTGCAAAGAACGGCAGCATTGGGAAGCAGAATGGCATAATGTCGTCTCCTGCGATGAATCGCGATTCTGTTTAGGTATGCAAGATGGCCGTAGAAGAGTCGTACGTCGGCGTGGAGGACGACTCGATGTTGGGTTTGCTGTTTTGCACTATGAGAACAGTGAAATAAGTGATATGACGACTGTATGTATGTACAATTTCTCAAAATTAATTGTTAAATACTAAAATTCTTCATCATTTGTATTAAATCCTGTAGAGTGTAATACTTACTGATAATGTACAATCTTAGAAAATATGGGGCTATTATGAAATAAGGGTATGTAGGTACACTGCTCCAAGAAATTAATACACCACTAAGAAATTCTTTAGAATACATTAGTATATGACGGGATAGAGAAGTATATTCAATTCTTCAATCACCAACAACCATTATTACTCAACTTTAGATAATCACTTACTAAATTAGCCTTTACAAATTAAACAACACTGAAAATCAATGAAAAAGGAAAATTTCGAAAATCTTAATTAGCGAAATTTTTTATAAAAACACGTTATTATCGAGTATTTTCTCCTCTGCTTCTAATAATGGCTTCACATCAGTGACTTATGCTCAAAATAAGCGAGCTTATGTCATTCTGTTCCAATCCATTCCATATTTCAACACGGCGGCGCCCCACCTCTTCCAGGTTGTTGGCAGGGTTCGGATAACCTTGTAGGCGTTACTAACTTGGATTGAGATCTGGACTTCTTGCTCGCCAGTTCGTGGTGTTGATTCCAACAGTCTCAATATAATTTTGAACTATGAGGGCACTGTGAGATCGCACATTATCTTGCATTAATAAAAAAATTTGGTCCGATATAAGGCGCGAATGGCAAAATATAGTCTTGGAGTCTCCAATATATACCGATCAACATTCAGACTCCCATTATTTAACACTAGTAAATCCGTACGCGCTGTCAAAGATATGGCTCCCTAGACCATTACAGAACTTCTACTAAATAATGTGGTATTCAGAATGTTGCATTGAGCATATAGTTCATTTGGTCGTTTTCACACACGAACACGTGTATCACAGTTAGACAAAATTTGGATTGGATGGTCTTTAAAGAGAACTCACTAGTCGACCTGCAACGTATTCATTATCATTTACTACATGGTGCGTTCATTTCTTGGAGCAGTGTATTTTAAATTATTAAAACCTTTTAACAAATTTAGCTAATAAAAAAAATATCCGCGGTATTGTCTTTTAATACTTCTGGCTTTATTAGTCGTCTTCTAAACACTATACCTTTTAAATGACTCCACAGCCAGCAACCTACTGGGTTAAGATCAAGTGCTCTTGGTGACCATGAAGTTGCAAAATGTCTGCTTAACGCGCTGGTGGGAAATGTGCGGGGGTACATAAAAATTATACTTCCAATTCTGTGGTGATTGTTTTGCAGCTGTGGAATAACACAATTTTTTAACATTTGCAAGTGTCGTTCACCGTTTATCGTTACAGATGCGGCTTCTTCATTCTGCATTTCCTCGTATAAATACGGACGAACGATAAAATCAGTTGTAAAACCGCACCACACTGGTACTTTCTTATCATGAAAATCTTCTTGAACGACTTCTTGTGGATATTTTGCAAAGCAGATTCTAAAGTTTTGAGTATTGACTTCAACATTTCAAAAAAATGTGTCACATCGGTGTATAAAACGCAGATAACTACTCATCACTTCAATTTTCATCTGCTCGTTTCACTCGCACAGAAAAACCTTACCTCTTAGCCTAATCTGCTTCCTTTAATTCAAACAGAATTTTCAGTTTACACGGAGACATTACTTTTTTGTTTTTTATAAACACTAAGATCCCATTCTTTAAGTAATTAGATTTCGTTTATTTTCTGTTATTAACTTAAATTGTTAAAAAGTTATAATTATTTTCAATATTATATGTATATCCCTGACTTTATGATTACCTTCTATCTACATACTTACATCAAGCAAGGGATTTCAAAATTCATTAAAATCATCAATTCAGTTGGTCAGGTCACTTGTAGTTAAGCCTCGGAGACAATTTTTTCAAAAGTAGAGAGAATATTGATGAATTCCATATACAGTGCTTTCATTTTATACCAAAACCCACCTGACCTCTTTTAGATATGCAACCCATTTAACAGTATAGTAATACATATTTAAAAATAAAATTTTTATTTACATATATTGACAATTAAAATTTTACAGGTTATTAACGAATTAAAAGAGGCAAACAGAGACGTATAAAAACTGTCAAATATCAACCTTGCAACTGTCAGGTTAGACCGGTTACACAGCTTTTGGATATTATTTGTTTTACCAACATATTATATATGTCATCTCACGTCAGAAATCACGTGGGTTTTGATTCTAAATGAAAGGTCTGTATGTATAATATGTATGTATGTAGTCTCATGTATTTATCATACTATACATGGTTATTATCTGTCGTTAGTCTGCTCATGTAGCAAACTTGATTTAAATTAAACATACGACACATTTTATTTGCATTTCTTGGTAATATAGAGGAACAGCGCATAAGAAGCACTGGAACTATCGATATAATTTTTAAAGGGGAGTTTTATATCTGCTGGTATTTTATCGAAAACAAGATTACCGTTATCATGAGTTCTCTGTTGTGTGTTTTCTAATTACTACGGTACCTCGCGTTTGTTTCCTGTGTTTTCTTTTTTCTGCAAAATTAATTGCTTATTTATGCCCGGAGTGAAGTGTCACAGATTGCTATCTGAAACATAATGGATACTTTCGTTGTTTCAAGGTAGACGGTGAATTATTATGGTGAATTTCGGCTGTGTTGTAGATTAATATTTTCCGTATGCATGCTTCAATTATAATTGTAAATATAGCGACGAAAATAGAGGTGAAAAGGAAATGACCGCCGTGAAATATAATGTCATAATTACACCATATATTCAATTGTTTCTTTGTGATGTAAAACTGCACGTTCATGTAGTATTTAGAAACACTTTCCGGAGTAATTAGTCGATGCTCAAAGTCAAGCGAACCTTCGTTGATAAACCTGTAGACATGGAAATTTTATTGTATTCAGGTATAGGTACTCCTAGTTTCGTTCATTCATTGTAAATTTGGGTAATGTGTTTATTTTAATTTGTAAGTTGACCAAGATAAACTACGTAAAAGCTAATGTAATGGTACACTAAATTAATTTTTAATTGATATACGTAGAATAATTTACTTACTCAACTTATAACTTGTTTTTATCACCTTACACTTTTGTCCGTCACACAAAAAACAAATAAATACCTTCTTCTTCTGAATGATGATAATACTAAAAGGCGCGAGTATAAAGATCTCGTAAATAAAACTAAAAAGTCATTCTACAAACATAAAATTATGAATTCTAATATAGCCTGGCAATAAGTATTTGCCACCCTTCACAGCTCTGATTACAAGAAGTATGTAAGAAATAAAAGAATTTTTTTGTATATATTTTTTGTTATATCTATGTGGCCATATGTATTCGACCGTAAAATCAAGTTTTATGAACATTATTGTATTTCTGCGAAATATGCTAGATACAGCTTTAACTAGGCTTGTTATACGCTAGTTTTGGTGGTTATTTTTGAATATTTCTGAAGGAAATATCGTGTAGGTTGTGAATGTCAGAGAAAAAATATTGTACCTTCGATTGTTTTGTGCAGTACAATTCTACTGAGTAACAAAAGACGCCTAAAGCTTGTGAATTAACGCTAGCGGAAAGCGAATGGATGCAGCTAAAGCTCGAGGAATTGCAGTATCTGCCTTTGAGGGATTCGTGAAGTCACAAAAGTCTGTGGAAGATCCTCCCACTATTAGTATTCGTTTTATATACAGTAAAACCTGTGTTAACGGCCTCCTGTATATAACGGCCACCTGTGATAACGGCCAGCTTTAACATTGCAAAAATCTACAATACAAGTATTCCCATATATACAAACCTTGCAATAACGGCCGCCTTTACAAAACGGCCACGACGAGACGATTCCTATATTTTATGGCATAAAAGCAATAAAATTTACCTTCCAATAACGGTCGTCGTCCGTATCGAAAATTGTAAAAACTCACGTATTTGTTGTTCAGTCTAAAGAAGGTGTCAGAATTTACTTGTAAGGGCTTATTGTTAGTTATAATGTCATATTAACTAACTCTTCTAGTAATAACTCTTCTGAGATTATCTTATTTCATTTTTTCTAAGAAAGTTTTTATTTAGCCAAACAGTGTTTTGATTTTTCTTGTACTTCTTACCCAAAAATGAAGAAACTCCTAGCAGCAGTTTATCTAGACGACAGGTTGTATTGCACGCGACCTACTAGATCTATATTTAGTAACATCCTAAAAAATATATATTGGTGAAAACACATACAATGAAGATAACGGTGAATATTTGGGAAGAAAGTAGGAAGTTATATTTAAATTTAGCGGTAATCGTTACATACAGATATGTTATGGAGCGTTAAATAAATCATATTAAAGAACCAAATATATTCAGCCATATATCAGAAAACCTGTAAATTGAAAATCGTTTTCCTTTTTGGAAATTTGTCCGATCGCTTCCGCCACCTACATCGTTGGTATCCTGTCAAGCACAGACATTCTCATACATATACTTATATGCGCTGAAAGACCTAAGAATGAACGATTCGGGGTTAGTCAAAGAGATGTTGCCTTCGGGGACCACAGATTCCGATCACGTTTAGCTACCACGCTAATTGCGCGTCTTGCCTCGACTACTTTGTGAGATTTAACCGGCTCGTCGTGGCGGCGGCTATAGTGTAGACGAAGACCGACATCGCTGACGCTACAATGAGTGAGAGAACCTTACTTATTACTCTATTCTGTTGGCTTTTAGCATTTGCTTATTGTTCGCACTAATTACTTAATTTTCAAGGAAAAAGTAATTACTGTGTTTTTATCTCTACGTCTTCATGTAGAGCCAAAGGACCAATCTAAATATAAAATTACTTTTTTCTTTCTTGTTCTACTAGTAGTAAAAGTTAATAGAGTATTTTATGCAAAAATGCTTCAGACAATTTAAAATAAATTGTGTAGGAGAGAGAAACACTTTGTTTAGTATAAACCGTACGACTACGAGCTAGCCAATGAATGGGCTTCCCCGTTCAACCCAATGTGGGAAAGTTTGGTTTATAAATGCTTGAACAGGTCTGTTACTATACGGGGATGCTCCGTAGTGCATAGACCATAATTGTTGTCGTATCGCCAATGGTATATCATCCAAATACTCGGGTAATGTATTCCAGAGAAACTTTAAATACAAATCTGCATTTACTCGTTAGAGGAGCACACGTGGTCTCCTCCACCCCTCCTCTCTCCCCTCTCCGCCCTCCCATTTCCTCCTCCTACGGTCAGGACAAGCAATGGCTACCGCATATTTATTATGTTTCTTGGGCAAATTGTCCTCGATAGTGGAAAAACGGGTCTCGTTTATGTATCCTTATTGCAGTAGCTATAATATGAGGAGAACAAAAGTGTCATCTAACCGACTGTTACTTCTGCACCACAAATATAGCGGGTTTGTGTGCAAAAAATAAAAAAAAACTGTCGCATATCCTAATTTAATATCGGTGGAACTCTAGATCACTATCACCCACAGGACACCAAACACTTGGATAAATGCCAACGCTTTTCGACATCAATGCTGTCATTATCAAGACGATAATAAAACTGAGGTCTGAGTTTTATTATCGCCTTGATAATGACAGTATTGCTGTCGAAACGCGTTGGCATTTATCCAAGTGTTTGGTGTCCTGTGGGTGATAGTGATCTAGAATTCTACTTCGGCACCAAGAGATCCAGTGAATATTTGTGTAATATCGGTGACAAGACACGTTGACCATTGTGATGCTCTACCCATTCCTATGCCACCGCAGACATTTGAAGAATGGGATGACGAAAATGGGGATATTGCTGATTGTAGTGATCAAGATTTTATGCTTGTAAATCTCACTGCCTTTCATTTGATTGGATAGACACAACCAAACACTGTAGTTCGTTATTTAAACTGAAATAAAACCAAGGCCGGCTTACCTGGCGTCACATTGCAAAGATTTTATTTTTTTATTCTAAGCAGGATAGTTTTATCTACTGCAGTGATGTTGACGGTTTGATAGAAGCTCTTGAACGTAAACACAAACTAGAAGAATAGCCACTGTTCATTCATGCATCTAAATTTAGTTTGAAAGCAGTTCTATTGCATAATGGCAAAGTATTACCCTAGTTACCCTGGCATATTCAGTTCACTTAAGAAATCTTATGAAACTATGAAATGACGAAACGAGTGGAAAGTATATGGAGATCTAAGAGTTAGAACTTTGTTATTAGCAATGCTACTATTATGCTATTATGTGAGTGGGATAGTCGTGCTAAATTGCAGCATTACATTATGAAAAGTTGGCCAAGTAGACAGAAGTTTGTTGGAGAAAAAAATATTTTACATGAAAGCCTTGTCAATAAAAAACATGTATTTATTTGTCCTCTTTGCATATAAAGTTAGGGCTGATAAAGTTTTTCTTAAAGGTATGGACTCTGGCGGCAGTGGTTTTCCGTAGGGGAGCGCGGGGCTGGAAGTGCCGATTTTGAGAAATCATTAAAAGTAAATACTACATTGGAATGCAATATTTTAACTTTCCCGACTATTTAATGTCAAATGATATGTAGTTTTTGAGTATATGTATATTTATAGTTTGCACTTTTGCAATACTTTACAGCTAAGACTCACGATTGTGGAACGAGTACACGAGGTACAATTGGCCCCACGTGGGGGCGTGTTGTGCCGATGCCGAGGTTGGTTGTGCCGTTCAAACAGTAGGATAATTTAAATAAAAATAAACGGTGTTTAAGTAAAATGAGAGAAGTATTATATCTTTATGCAATATCTTTATTTATAAAATAGAAACAACAGACTTTTTCAAATTAACTTTCATTAAACTATGTGAGAAAGAAAAACAAAAAACTATCAACATTTCTTCTTGTATAAGCTAAATAACGGCTTATTACCAACACCAATACATTCAGGCGGACCATCGCTAATGAATAGGTTTTTATATATCAGTCGTGAAAATATAAACATTGGTTGAATAGGGTTTCCAATAGCATTTGCCGCTAATTCCACAGTGACCAAAGTTCCACATTCTGCTGACACGATTGCTCCCATTTGGATAATACCCTTAGCCGCAAAAATTTTCCTAGGCTTATGACTCCGGTCTCATGCAAGTTTCATATGCGGGAGGGAGTCAGCTTGTGTTTCAACATCACCTCGCCGAGCTGTCACACGCTAGGTCTATTAAACAAAGTCGCGCGACCCGTGCTGGTGACCTCTGGTGTTTTAATGGAAAGCGATGGGTTCTTTTTCGTAAAGTTGGTGAACCAATCTTTGCCTACCATTCCATTTTTAAGCCACGAAGTTGGAATCCTCTGAACATCATTCTCTGAAATCCTACAGCACATTTATATGCAAGTTTTTTTACCTCTTCGGATAAGTGACAGAAGTAAAGAGAGACACATGTTAAAATGTATGACGCAAGTATTTCCTCTTGTTCAGCATTAAATATCAGCGTTTGTCTATATTCAACTGTAGGAGTTTGTCCTTCTGTTATTTTTTCACAAACCGTTGAAATGTCGTATGGCATATTCCTAATTCACGGACCACACTTTTCTATTTACGATTGTCGTTGATAATCGCGTCAGCGGCTCCTTGAAAAAGCTCCTTCGCAGGGATCCCCCTTTCAGTCTTGCGTTTATAGGTCATCATCCTATTAAACAAAAAAGTAGGCTAAAATAATGGATCGCTTGGGGCTAGTTGTGCCGCGGCACAACCAGTGCCCGATAAAAGGCACTTTTAGCCCCGGGACACTTGCTTTCTCTCAAATAAAATATAGTTGCGTTATATGTATTTAACAAAGCCCGAATTTCACTTCGACAGGTGTTTTGTGAATATCCTACCATTATTTCAGTAAAATACCAATATTAATAGCTTAAATGACGAAAACAAACGTATACATATCAAAATATTTACTCACCTGTCGATAGAGTGCCAGACTTCCACTCATCTTTAGCTCCGTATCGCTAATAATAGTGTCAACTAAAATGGCCGTGTCCAAACATTTCTTCCCGCGACGGTTTACCACAGGTCAGCTCACCACGGACAGTTCTTCACAGCGACAGTTCATCATAAGCAAGTTCATCATAGGACGGTTCACCACAATTTCGATTTTTTATTTCACACAAGAAGTCATTTGAAATTCTTGAAGAAACTCTGCCTTTAAATGAACAAACGACAGCGTTATTGTCATACTTTGAACCTACCTACATAAGAGGACGACGTCAACGAAGACGTGGTGAAAATTACGCAGCGGCGACGTTTGCGCCCCAGATGTGGAATGCCACGTTTGATGGTATCGCCAGAACCAACAATATATTTTTCAAAGTTCACATCCAACAATGTGGCGTTTCCTCAGGTGTCGAAATTTTAACAAAAAGACGTATCATGATTTAAATGAAAGAATTATAAAAACTTATAGAAACTTATAACAGAGAGAATATTGTGATATATTTAAGATCAATTGTTTATTTAACATTTAATAATTCATTTTTGTTCAGAATTTCTTGTATGTGACTACCTATGTACTATATAATATATGTATATACATTTTTCATAAAAATATATGTAACAATAATATGTATTAAATATTAAACATATAAATTTTCGTGACAAACCGTCCTATGATGAACTTGCTTATGATGAACTGTCCGTGGTGAACTGATCTGTGGTGAACCATCGTGGGAAGAAACGTCGTATATCCCAAATGGCTGCCGCGGATGCACTAATTGTAGACGTTTTGCGACGCAATCACTTTTTGTCTTTGAGATATGCGCATCGGCACTACTTACACCGGGCACTTTCCGAAAGTCGGCAAAGTCAAGATAAAAGAAGGCATCTTTGTGAGTTCTCAAAAAACAAATGATGAATGACAAAGGCTTCGATGTGGTTCGGCGACCAAAAGAAGAGGTGGCATGGCATTGTTTTAAATCTGTAGTGATCGGCTTTTTGGGCAACAACAAATTGAAAAATTTGAAGAATCCCGTGGATGAAATGTTGACAGTTTACCTTAAAATGAGATGTAATTTGGATTATCTCCTAAACAATTTGGGACCTGTAGGTACAAACATGGAGAGCGGCTTCATTAAAATGTTTCAACGTTGGAGAAGCTGTACCAGGGATGCCAACATGATTGGTGGTTACTATTGGTCAATGATTAAAGAAGATTATATACATTGTCACACACAAGAAAATTGTCAAATAGAACGTTTATGGGTGTTATGTACAACTTATTATCTTAAATGCATTTAAGCGGTTTATTCAAAAGAAGATTTCGATCCAGCATAAAAAATCCTTCTATTTGTAAATAGAAACCAGAAGAAAACTTTAAATTTATCGATTGGTATTATACAATGGCTACATCTTATAAATAGTGTCACGACCCCC
>SMLS01068364.1:0-51395 GCA_004785975.1 Popillia japonica
TGCAATTGGTTTAATGAATGAAATGTTAATATGGTGTCTGTACTGTGGTAAAGTAAGCTAGCAAGATTAGCAATGGAAATTTAATCTCTGAGATATTTATCAGGCTTTGTCTAGTAGAGCAACAGAATAAAGCCAGCAACTGAGGTTTTAATAATTCTAAAATACTTCTGGATAATGTGTTGCAAAATATTGTAGTTCTACTTTACTTCTTTGATGTATTAAAAATCAATAAAATCAGTATTTGCGAACGTTGTTGCATTTTGACTGATTTTCTAGATTAGTACACGCGTGGGAAAAATTTGTTTTTTTGGGAAATTCCGGGAATCTTTACAAAGGTTAATAGATTTCCATATTTTTAGAGAAGAACAATAATTTCCCTAAAAATTTTAGTAACATTCGTGACTATTAGAGCTTAGATATACTCACTGTCCAAGAATCGCTGCTGTTTATGTGGGTGACAGTAATCAGCAGTAAAAAAAACATCAATTACAAAATCCGCCTTTGCTGACCCAAACCACCTATGTTAAATTTTTGCTTTAGTTTTAGACTCGCTTCTAAAAATTATGCTTTTAGAAATGTTAAACAATATATTTCTTATTTCTAGTAAACGGAATAAATTTTATATTTATTACATTATTCTGTAAAGGTTGTAGCTTTTTGGAGATGATAAACTTCTAAAATTTACAAGAAACTTTAAATCACTTTGCAAGGATAAGAAACGTTTCTTGTCACAAGGAATGATTGATATTTACCGTAACCATAAATTCCAAGAGTTCATTGCACATTATGTCAAACCATCGTTCTAAGCCAAGGCTATTAGTGATTTGATGCTATATCCTGAATTCCGAAAATATAAATATTGACAAAATCGATCGTTATAATGGTCTCGTGCATATTGAATATTGTAAACGTAATTTCTCTACACAATGAGCGTACTTAACGTCGCAAAGATATCCGATGCAATATGAATTTTGTATATATAGAAAATTGCAGTCTCATTGCAGGATGTGCTCTGACATTAGGTAAATTATCCATTTCCTTGCAGTTCGTCTAGATGAAATCTTCGATTAAACTGTCATTACAAAACACCTGCGCAAACAGCTAACACAAGCAACAAATACACATAACGCATTTGCGCTAGGTGCGTTCGAAAATTAATGTTTCGTCGCACTAAACATCTAACTATACATTACGAACGAATCCGGTCTTTGTTACAAGGGTGACATGCGGTCATCTAATGGAAATGAAAATTTAGAATTCCATTTCAACTCGACGCCTTAAAAACAGGACGAGATCAAATAGAACTAAATAGAGGGAAAAAACTAAAAGCCTCTGTCCATTAAAAGGGAAGAGAGTACATTTGATACAACATAAACAGGGAAAATGAGATGTCCGATGATAAACAGAGTTGATGTGGTAGAAGCTTGACCTAAATACGTATCGGCAAAACGAAATTGGATTTCCAATTGGTGGCGAGGAAAAAGTGGTGGAACACACCTAGGCAATCCTGTGGGGTTCGCTATTTGAAAAATTTTCCGATATTTTGCGCATTAAATACGAGAAGGTGAGACATAAAAGTTAATTTTATTTTTTTTCAAATGAACTATGTATACTATTCAAATGTGTACAAATGCTAATGGCACCCCAGAATTAGTTATCTTAAAAGGTACTTAGACTAATGAAAACTTGTACAAATAACATATTGGTAGAAAAAGCAATTTTTTAAATTTGTCATTTAAGTTATCATGCAGAAATGTTTGAATCATTGATTAAGCTTTGAACTTATCTGAGACAAAGCGAGGTGCGGAAGAAACATTGCCAATAACATGGTAAAAATGTTTTAATAATAATAATAATAATAATAATAATAATAATAATAACAATAATAATAATCCATGCCTTAGCATCCCCCAACAGCTTGCGCCAATTACAGGGGGCATCGGCTGGCCATGGGTTATTATTACGCCTGCGGCTGTAGATCGACATAAGATGTTATCTTTCCGCATTTGCCGTGGAATTTGGGAAACTACAGAAAACCAAATTCAGAAGGAGCGCACCGGAATCCGAACCCGATACCACCAGACTGTGAAGCGAGCGCGCTAGGCACTGCGCTACACAGCCGGTCTAGTCTACAGACTAGAAGATTTTTACAAATCACAAATATGAATGGAACATGATTTCAATAAACTCTTTAGAAACGAACACCAACCAAATGCTTATTGGAAGCTCTACGCTGTTAATGAAAAAAATGTTATAGTGTGTTGAAAGTAATATCATAATATGTTGATTGCAGCAGAATTAGTAGCAAATTAAGAAACATTGCGTTGCAAATCTTACTTTGAGTAAACATCAAGGTCCCAGAAAACCCTTTGTGTTACATTACAACGTTTTCTGCTTTCCACCGCATGTAAGTCTTGATAATAGTAAAAAGCTTTGAAAATCTCGAATTGATCGGCAAGAATATCAAATTTGGGACAATATCATTTTTAAGACACACGGTCGTTGGAAATTTTAGAAACATGACCAAAATATGAATGTCTTCATAAATATGAAAATTTATATGTGGGCATCGTGACGGCTGCTGATTATATATCGTCAGCAAAATTTAGAAATAACGGGAGATTCTATATGAAAACTGCATTTCAGTTGAATGTAATTCCCTAATGAGAAATCTTTAAGGGCTAGAATTCGGTAACGAATAAGGTATAAAATAATACACTTACTGGTTTACAATTGTGTGCTATAAAAGGTTTATTCCACTTTATTTCAGAATGTTGCATGCTCAAGCGTTTTCAGAGTTTGTAAAAAATCAGTCTCCATTTACGAAATTAAAAGTTTTGTTTAAGATTTGTATGTAATTGATTGAATTCTTTAAAATAATATCGAAAATTAGTCGATAAGGAACGAGAAAGTATACATTTTTGAGCCAAATTTAAAAACAGATTGGGGGCCCGGGTGGGGCGGGAGGACAAGAAGGACTTCCTTAACATTTGAAGTGTTGCGTTTGTTCTTTTTTGTTTATAAATGTTGGAAATTCCTGAAGAGAATGAAATGAAAAAAAAAACCATTTTTAAGGTGACTTTTTTAAGTTTAAAATTTTGTCGTTTGAAATTATATTGCGCTTCTTGTAGACCTTTTTATAGTTTTATAAGCTAATATTATAATTAAATACAGAAAACTCTGGGTACCCTGCAGTCTTTTTCTATTCGAAATGTTGAAAATTCTTCCATGTTGTTCTACATTTATTCTATATTGGAGTGCTGCAAAATAATATTAAAAATAAAATTTTGAATGTACCTTTTTTGAGTTTTTTACTTATTTTTATTGATTTTTTATATTACTTTTCGAAAATTTCTCTAAATAACTATCAAAATATCTCCGAGAAAGGGAGATTTTCGCAGCAGCATAAAACCAGGTGAGCTGGGCTAAGAACAGCTTCATTTATTACAGATTTGATGTCCGTGTTACCAAATTATTTTACCGAAGCTATTCTTTATTCCTTCCTCAAAACAATAAAACTAATTATGAAGAAGCCAAAAAGTATTTCTTCACAATTCTTACTATAATCCAGTGCTTATCTATTGATTTTATGTCATACCTGTATTGGAATTCTAAAATATGCTGCGATACGCTAAAATAATAAATAACGTAATAAATTAGCTTCGCGAGCATTCTCGTTTACTTTTCTTCGTTTCCCTTTTTTTCTTGGATTTCTACAACTCGGAGCGGAAAAGATCCATATCCACTCTTCTGCGCGCTTTATGATGTGCTCTCGATAGTCCTGTGGGAATTTTCGTAAAAAGGACTGCGTGCTGAATTAATGTCCTGTTTATTTTTTTTTGATTTTAATATCTTCGAGATGGAGCGGATATTTTTTTTTACCGCCGCCGCCAGTTATAAAGAAGGGCGGAAAAATTATTTCATTACGGATCTCAAAAAAAAGATTAGGATTTTTTAAAGTTTTTCTTTAACGGGAACCAATTCCACACCGAGCTGATTAGATAAAAAAAACGGTAAAATTAAAATAATGTAATCGGAAGGGAATTTTGGGTGTCAAAGTTTGCAAACAATTTTAATAGTATTAGCACAAACAGAACATATTTGCATTTTTAATCAGTATTATATTACTGAATAGAAGATAAAGCGAGACACGGAAAAAATTATTAAGGTAGCAAGAACTAGTTCTGACATCGATGATGAAAACGATTATGCTAGACATTCACCGATACACCTACGAACCTGTGGATTTTTTAATTAATAAATACCTAAGAGATATACACTAATTAGATTTTATTCCATGCAAATCGCTTTACGTAATGAAAAAATCCTCTGAATTCTCAGCTTCCCCTCTTCGGCATAATTTATCTTCTCGGAAAATGTGCAGATGTGTATTTCTGGGCTCTCTCCCTGTCACTTTTCCCATTCATACTTTCATTGCTAATGATAATAATGAAAGAGAGCACACTTTAATATATATTCAGATATTCAGATTTGATAAAAAGCGTACTCGCCGAAGATGACGTTAAAGTAAATCATATTTAAGTTACGTATATAGCCAGATATAGGCGGTACCACGCGAACGACCCGTGGGAATATATTTGACTATTCGTTATGTGAAAAATATTTCATGCAAGGCGTTTGGGTATTTTATCTCATGACATAACGTATACCTACGTATACGTGTAAACTCTTTCCTTTTGCCGTTGCATTGACACAAAATCCATATATGCATTATTTATACGTACACAGAGTAAATGGAAACTTATAAATGTGTTTCAAACAAATTTACATATTTGAGGGAATTTCCTTTCGATTGAAGATGTGTAAAATGGTGAATATGTAGAACGATAAAAGCATACTTTGCTATATGAATGCATAATGTGTATATACGGTTCGTAAAAACAAGCCTAGAAACGTCAAAATGTGCTTAATAAAAAAGGCGTTAAGTGCTTGATGCATTTCAAAAGTATAAAAATGCGTGCAGATAATATATAAATGTTACTTTGTATGATACTGCACTCAAGCATATTCTAATATTTTAGATGCAAAATACAGGCTAACAATGGTAATTCGTGATGAGCTGCTTTCTGGTTCCATATGCTAATCCTGTTCAGGTTGGCACGTCTCACTTGCATTAGCATTGGAAGTCTTGCCAGCTGGGCAATGCTCTCCTTGAATAGTTTGAACTCTACGCTTTATAAAATTAATTCTGTTTGTTACTATTTAGAACCTCTTTATTAAAGTGATCCATTTGCAAATTTAGCTCCACCAGAACTCCATTTCTTATGGTTCTGCTGAATGGTTGTTTATGATTTAGTTCCACAAACATATTGTCTCTTGCTGCGTCTGGAGATTATAATTTTCTCTGTGGGTACTATAACCTTTAGGTGTCCAGTTAAGTCGGCATATTCAAAACAAGTACGATTATCTAAATTGGCGTGCTATAAGAACTATGTACAGGTCTTTTGATTAAAGCATGCATTGATTAGCTTTAGCATCACTTTCATTAAGACAATTGGCATGAGCTTTCAGATTTCCTCACTAATTGGCAATTCCAGAGAGCTATTGTATTTGTTTTTCTGAAGTCTGCCTAATAATAAGTGACTGTTACGACTCAGCCTCTGGCTGGGGAGTATTTTCTATCATTCAAAAAGGTTGATTGTGTTGATATTCATATTTTTTCACAGAAGTTTTCATTTTGTTGTCTTGTATCATTACTATAGCTTTAGGTGAAGCAAATACTTCATTACTTGACAAGTTGAGATAAAGGCTATTAACGCCCATGCGTTAGACATTTGATGACCTAGAGTATAATACTACTTCCTAGGTTGGGAATAGTGCCCCTGCTCTCTTAGTAACCAGTATATGTAAACCATTATTAATTAAAAATAAAGTCTTCAAATTTGTAAACATTCGTCAAATCTTTAAGTAAGACAAAATTATATTGTGGATTGAAAATGTAAGCTAACGACCGTAACTACAAACATCAAGTGTCAAAGATGATCCTTTTATGTTTCCATTCTGGAATTTCAAAATATACTTCATGTAAATGCTAGATTTGAGTCATGATGTTTTGAAGTGAGTATCCAATATTACTAAGACTGTTTGGCAGAAATATTTGAGAATTAAAACAAACGAAAAAGCACTTACATATATTATTTAGGAAAATGTAAACTTCATTGAAACTTGAATGAATAAAACTGCTTTTCCAAATATAAGATAATGTACATATAAATTGTTTAAAGATATTAAGTTTATCAAACCCTTAGTATACAACCTCATAATAATTTTCTTCTTTCCAGGAAGTAGGTGGTATTACTGAAACCATAATGCCTTCTAATGGAGCATTCCCAAATCATTCTCTTCGTTCTTCAAGAAACTGTAAGTACATACATCAATGTCTCTAGAAAAATAAAGATGGGTAAGATATGCACTCTTCAGCATCTAGACCTGACCAAAACGTAATTTTTTTACGACCACCATGATACCATTGAATGCTCGAATGCTGCCAAATATATATGAAGATCTTGAATCTTGCAGTTTCTTGTGGTCACGTACATGGGAAGCTGTTTTCCCAACGATTACATAATCATCTTTAGGAAGTCATATTTTTAGTTAGTTATGAGTTAGTTAGGCACAACATAATTTGGGATACAATAGACTACGAAACTTATACTTATTTTGATCATATATTCGTAAAACGAATATATAAAACTATAAGTGACATTAAACAAATCGAGCCGTAGTTATAATGTAAACCCATTCATTTTGTGTTAAACAAACACGACCTAGAACTAGAACATCTCACGCTAAGTTATGACAGTGAAACCGGGAATGTCGAAAGTAAAATATCAACACTGAATCGTAAAATGATTGAAATGATCGCTTGCTGAATCGTGCACGTTTATATTCGCGATAAACTGCTGACAATATGAACTAAAAGGTGATTTATTTACCTATAAAAAAGCAACAGTTAAGATGATAATATAGGCATCATCAAAGGTATTTTTAAACACTCTCTCTAAGACGGATTCGGTCTATCAAAGATATTGACTGGTATTCGTGTAATGTTGTAACACTTAAACAGTTAGGTATTCAGGAATACGTTCAGAGTATGTCGGATAAAAGTTGAAAACGTTTTATTGAGTAATTATATATTCATTGTCAAAGAATCACAGTCTCCTTTCGTAAGGTATGTTTCTGATTTTTTATATTTGACTATCGTAACATCTGTAGCCAAAATGTACCGAAAATCTAAATCAAATCTAGAATGCAATAGCATGTACTTTGATTAAGCAACCTTAGTGATTCTTCGTTCTTTGTTTTTATACTCATTTGCTCAAATCATTGATGGTCTGTTTATTTGCCTGAATTACAACTGCCAATATAACAGTCTCTTGTCATCTCAGCTCCACAACATCGACAATAACGTCTCTTTGAAAATGGAAAATTTAATAAATAGAAGCGGTAAGGCGTGCTTCTATAGGGGTAGATATTTTTCTTCATTCAAATGATAAATTCTCAATTCGCGTGCAGTAATTGTAAGTATTTTCCTTCATTATATTCGCCAGCGTAAACATACCAGCACATCACGTTTAAACGCTTTTATTAATATAATTATTGCTCGTTTCGCTTTCTTTTCCACACATTCACATTCCAATTCATCTGACGCGTTCGTGCGACCGATTTCAATGAAGCAATTAACTTCTGTGCGAATTTTTTATGCGATCTTCGTAACTTTGTTACATCAGGACGCAATTAATGAAAATTGGAATATCACAATCGCCGACTACAAGCATAGACCTCAGGTATTGTAAATGTTCGAACAGCGCACCAAACAAAGGCCTTTATAGTACCTACCTATTCTGCGCTAGAAAATTGTTTATTCGCCAAGAATACGAAGACTGACGGTTCAAAATAAACCTAATGGATTACACAGCGCGTCCAACATTAGGAAAACAAATTTATACATTCAAAAGAGTCGCGATCCTTTCGTGAAGAAGCCATTAGCATTATTAAACGAAGTAAAACCTTCTGATGTCTACATAAAAAAAGGAGAAAAAAGTATTCAGATATAGCTAAGGTTTAGTCTGATGCGTACTTGTATACTTCTTCTTCTGCTTGACGGGTGTAGAGCAATAGAGGTTTCAATTCAAGGTCGGTTGTGCGAACCGTAATTCCACTTTAACATAGCCTAAATAGAGATCTGTATATCCACCGATGTCCAGTTTCAAAAGGAATCCTTTCTTTAGCGCCTTCGTGATGTCTTACATCTGCACTCTTTCTTGGTCTTTCCTTTCGCTATCGTCCTTTAGCGCGTCCATTCAAAGGTACGTCCCTGACTCCAATTATTTGCACACAAAAGAAAATTCTGCTTCTGTTGCCGTTTTCGTAGTGTATTCCGTGTTGTCCAGAATGATTCTCTTTCAGAAAAATGTGTACAAAGGGATATTCTAGGAACATTTTCTATTTTGTACATGTCTGATAAAATTGACTGTAGTACTTTAAGATAAAAAAGTGTACTAGTTTTGTGGTATATGTATCTGTACACGCAAACAAAGGAGCATCTAATAGCGACTCAAAATCACTTGCAATTGCTGACAAATAGGAGTAATAAACTAGCAATAAACGTAGAGAATACAACTGAAGATTCCATAGTAGATCAAATGTAATTGTTGTAGAGAGCTGCAATGAGTACATTTCTGAGTTTAAACAATTCTAGCAATTCTTGCATTTATTATGCATATATTAGTGAATCTCTTGTATAAGAAAATTGAATCACATCTAGTTGAGAATTATTTTTGAGAACACAAATTAGCACCGACGGACTATTTCAAATGTTTAATAGAAGCGATGTTTATTATCGGTTAGTTTGTCAAGTGCTGGCGAATATAGCACATCCGCTTTCCAGATTATAAATTTTAATAGCGAACACATTGTCAGTCAAATTCTATTACCATTGAAGGCATCTGTTACGATTGATATTTTCAGGATATATTTATGTATGTGTCTTCTTGCAAGCAACGTATGTATACGTATATTCACTTCTTGTTCTCATTTCTAAATATCCTTTTTGTGTATGTAGTATAGTACGTGCAACATTACTAGCTTGCTGAAAGGAAGCGGTTCAGTGATATAAGACAAGTAGATACTAAAAATTAGACTATACAAGTCCGTACAGTAGTTTTGATAGCGTTTGGTACTGAGAAATAATACAGTCTGTCTCAAATTAAACAGAACTTTTTTGAAATAAGAACAAAAAAAATTTGTTGTCGACAAAATTAATTTATTTTATCCAAAATAGTCTCGTTCTTCTTCGATACACTGATTTGCACGACTTGATAGCATTTCAAATCAGGATTTTAGGTCGTTGGTCGGTATGGTTCTGAAAATGTTGGTACACGTCTTTCGAATAGTCGGAACGTCAGCAAAATGCATGGCTCTTCTTTGGCAAATGTAGTTTTTCGAACAAATAAGAGCCGTACGGAGCCAAATCAGGCGAATATGGAGAATGGTTGACCAATAAAATGCGATTTTTGCTCAAAAAATCGCTTTCTCTTGCTTTCGATATTCTGGCCGAATGCTACGAATACGATGCAATAACCGCTTCAAGACACCATGATAAAATAGCGCATTATCCTTTCTGACTGGTGGAGCGAACATATGATGAACAATACCTTTTGTATCGTAAAAACAAATAAGCATTGTTTTCACTTTTGGCTTTCGACCGATTTTTTTTGATTGCTGGTTCGCACCACTAACAATATTGTAAAGGAAGTTTTCTTCCCTTTTTGGCCTCTTTTACGATGTCCTTGCAATGTTGGATTCTGAGTAATTTTTGGTTGTCAGTCAACTTGTGCGGCACAAAGTGAGCACACACCTCCCTATAACATAAATGCTCGCTCAAAATGCGATAAATCGAATCTCTGGACTTTCGCAATTCCATTTTCATAAAACACAACGATGATTTTGGCTGAATTTTGAGAAAATCACACATTTTTTGATGCTCTCTGGCGTAATCACAAATTTGGATTGGTCGACATGGGGGTTGTCATTGATGTCTTCACAGACGGTTTTAAATTGCGTGTACTATTCATGTGAACTCTGCCACGGGATAAACAATCATTACCATAAACTTGTTGAATCAATCGAAATGTTTCGGTAAATGTGTTCTCGAGTTTGAAACAAAACTTAGTATCTCTCTCTTTGAGCGATGCTCACTTTTATACCAAAATTCCAAAATTCATTCGTGATTTTGAAAAAATTAAATAGAAATCGAAAAATCGATAAAAGATAATTAAAATTTTCATATATTTGTTTGAGAATCTCGATAGATGATGGGTCTTGCACCAAATCAACAAAAGCAAATGATCTGACTGGTGATTTGCCCTTTAAAGGAAATAAAAATTGAAAATACTGAAATGGCTGGAATAATTAAAGCGTTGCGGTTTTCTAATTTAATGGGGTGTATTGATACCAAGTACAGACAGATAATTCTAAAATAATTTTACATATAATATCACATTAACTCAATAGTATTGACAAATAGTATTCGAATAAACAGAAAAACTACGGCGTATTAGTTATCTTCATTCGCGTTTGTGTAATATTGATTAGATTCTTTCCGAGAGATTAAAAACACTAGCAAAATAAATTTGATAAAGTAGCTTTTGTTTTGAACGAACTTAATTAATACCTAGGAGTCATAGAAAATCATTTCATGTAATACATGCCCCCTCTGGATCGTGAACCAGTAGTAGTCAAGAACAATTATCTAATCGTAAGCTGTATACACACATACTTATATAACGCATATGAATCACAAAAGACTTTGCAGAAGTGTGTAGGTTGGTTATGATTAACATCACTTCCTATAAGGTAGGGTTAGAGACGTTAAGTCTTCTTAAGTAGCGTTTTGTTATCTCACACTTATGTCATAATAAAAAATTAAATCAGTAAAGGCTTATACAAATAGAAGTAACACTACTTGAATATCCTAATGCAACGCTTTAACTCAGAATTTATAGCATACTCCGTTAAAGACAAATGCATCATCTGTTCACAACTGTTCGAAATTTGTATCTCATATAATTGGTAATGTTGCAGGCATCTTGTTAATGAACCAATTTTTGCAACTGCCATGGATTTTCAATTATCCGCGGTAATAGCAAATTTAGTAACGAAAAAGGTGCATTAACCAAATTGCATTATTAGTGGAAAATGTATGACTGCATATCGAAAAAAATAGACCACACAACGGATAGTTTCAATCATGATAGATTAAAATAATGTTATTAACGGTTTTGGACGACCATATTGTATTGGGATGACGTGAACTAATTTATCAAATCATTACTGGAGAAAATTTTCCCATTCTGAACGACGTGCAAGAATTCATAAGGGAATGTAACTTGGGCATTTTTGAAAGATCTACTCGCGGGTGAATTGACGGGCCTGTTCACACACTTGCATGTGCGAGTAAAAGTGTTTACAATATTTCATCCAAATACTCTACTAATACAATCAGTAAATGAAGTAATATGAATTAAAAGCAATTGGATATGCGTTTTGAAACTAATTCGGTCCATAGCATCACACTATTACCGTCATGCTGAGGACTCTGTTGGCAAATACAGCATGTTCCTGATTCCAGCCAATTAAAAATATGTCTGCTATATGTTTAATTTTAAGTTGGCCTCAGCCGCTATATCTCTACTCCACTGGTATTAAGTTTTGGGCATAGAAATTCATGTCAAGAACAAATTGATTTCTAATCTTGCAATCTTGGTTGCTTTTAATGACTAAATTGTAAAAGGTAGCAATCAGTTCTTGGTGTTGTTGATGGCGATCCCTTACACTACCTACTCTCCAGTTATTACTCAGATAATGAAAATGTGTATTCGTCTGTAAAGAACTCCTAGTATGCCACAGTTTTTATTATTTACAGATATTCTTGGTTTAATTGAAGCATTTCTGTGAGTTATGTGTTCAAGATTTCTAAAAGAAAATACAATCATTTGTGGTATTACTACTTAAAAGATCGCGTAAACCTTGTTTGAACTTAAATAAATGCATAATTATTATGTAATGTATATTATAACACTTAAATGAATACAAACTTCGGTTATGTAATGCCAAAATGTATTAACCGTCTTATATACTATCATAAATTTCATTTCACTCGCTTTCATGATTTGTTCGAGTCCGATTTTCTAACGCTAGACAGCCGTATACCAGTGTGCTTTGTGTTCAAGGTCAGTTAGAACAAGTTCAATGAAAGGTAATGCAACTTTGCCGTACGCTTGTGTACTCGTACTAAGTACGAGTATGGGTGTGTATGTGTGTGTGTGATAGAGTCACGTTTTTATTTCGTTTTCTTGATTCTCACTTCCTCGCCCGGTTTGTAACGACTGTATACGTTGTCTTCTTGTTCGCTTGCTTGCTCTTCGTTTGTTCTTTTTACCATGCTCCAGTAATACAATCAGAATTGGAATTTTTCAAGAAAGCAACTTCTACTAAACCCTCCTATTAACGTGGGTTTACGATTGTATGTAGTCTTATTTAATTGAATAAAGGATGCACATATAAATCTGGAGTCAGATGGGGATGAATTCGGGCGATGGATTAAAGTTAGAAGTATATTAAATATTTGAAATGAAATTAATAAATCCTGATGGAAATAAAGTAAAGGGAATATTAACTTCACGATTCCATAAAGTTTGTAACAAAAAGCATTAAGTTAGCACTAATTTAGTTAATAGCTTTCGTTATCGTTGTAGCACAGTTAGATAATTTACATTTTAGTTGCAACTTTTATACTTAACTATATCGACAATCTAATTTAATCTCGTGTAGCGAACGTAGTAAGTACCGTACTAGTTTTCTAATTAGTTTAGGCTATCATGCGTTTAATACTCACAATCTTGCATCCCTTTATGTCAGTGTGATCGTATGCTGCTGCACATAACCCGATTAATTTTCGAATTATTCGATTTACAAGAAGTTTTCTATTAATCGCGCAATTCCCATTCAAGAACAAGTATTTAAGCAGATACTTAGCTCACGTTTTCAAGCAGGAGTAAATGAACTTAACGTTAAGCGTTAAACAATGTTATAACACACCACGTGCACATACGACCAGTGTCAGTTGGGTTATTGACGTTCACTTAGTGTATCGTCCACCACAGCGTCATCTGCACACCGGCGAATAGTACATAAAACGAGAAATACTATTTGATTAGCGGTTTTGATTTATATTTGCACAAATTAAAAGATTCACTTCGTAGAAATTACGATGGAACGGGCAATCACGCGGAAATATCTACAGAATCGAATCAGTATTATTAAACGCGATTTTGAAATGAAAGGCATCAGTCTGCATGCAGGACTTGCGCTTCTCTAAAGTCAAACCACCATAGATAGCCCTTGCATCCTACGAAATGTATAGCTCCAAAGTGTAGGCCGTCAAATTTATTTACGACGGACAAGCAACGCTTCCTAACGTGGTTTGTTCATCGCTTTCACCCGTTGTTGCATATTTAATAATCAATTCAGTCATTCCGCTATTCATAGAACGTCAAATTATTCAGTAATCCTTCATAATAGGAAGCAATTACCGCGATTGAAAAACTTAAACGTGAACAAGGGTGCCTAGTGGTATATGCGCACTGGATACACGAAAACAACGTTTAATTTTTCCGCTTCTTGACGTTTTATTAATTTTTCAAACTTCTTCAGGAGAACGCGGAAGTATCCTAGAGACGATATTCTAGAATATTCTATAAGTTATTACGGCAAGAAGTGTTCGTAAGTTGGTAGTAATGGATGATATTGTAAGAAGATGGTGTAATTGCAGTGAAAACAATAAATTGATGTTTAAACTCTGCTCAAACTATCGTCTATTGTGCTTATAGAAGGTATAATAAATGATTCTTTAAGTAGCTCTGATATTCTTCTATTACTGTGCATCCAGATTAGTTATCTATATAATATTCTATGTAAGATGTTAACCGAAACATTTCAAAAACCAAGATCTCATTATCAAGGGGATACAATATGGTAAGTGTTTTGCGGGTGAACTACCAACATTTGTGTTTAACTTTTACACCAAGCCATCCAGTTAGAAACTTTGTCTTTTATGGTTCAGAATCGCGGGAACTTTTAAAATGTTGGTTTTTAGAAAGTAATACTCGATCGAATAAGTTGCTAAACTAAATAATATGAATACGTTAGTTTCAAATTTGGCGGAAATTGTGCAAATTCAGGTAATTGTGCTGTTGTTGTTTGAGTTTTATGATAAACACAAGGTGTTGGAGTGGTTTATCACCAGATTTGTTAAACACAAACTAAATTTGTGTTGATAGCAAATTTAATAAGCAACTTACTATTACCGAGAACGATCAACAAAACAAGAATCCAAACAGAATCCACAAAAGATCACTGCCACCAAGGAAAGCAAAGACGCAAAATTAGTCTGGAAGAAAAGATAACGATGGCGTTTTGGGATACAGGAGAAATGTTAGTTGAATAGACGAACTCCCTACAATTACAGGAAACGTATGCATACAAAGCAAGAATTTTAAATATGCGTTGAAGTCTTTCGGGTGTTGTCACAAGGTTTCTAAAGACAGATGTTGCCAATATAAATCTTTGGAAGAGGGATTTCTAAGGACTGATGTTGACGCAAGTTAGCTGAACAGTTTTCTACGCGACAACATCCTAAAGACTTCAACGTAATGAATAAGGGCTGCGAAAATTTACGATTAACAATTTCTAATTTGATAACTAGTACATAGCACACAAAATCTCAAAAGTTGAACTTTGTAATCAACACATGCAGTTTAGTGTACAAGAAGCATTTACTAACAGATCCACTTGGGTGGACAATGTTTTTCTTCAGACGATAGTCCAAAAGACTGCAGTACGGCTAAAATGTGCTTAATGTTGCAAAAAAGCTAAAAGCAAACTCCTGGTTTGTAAAATCATAATTTTGGTTGAAATTTCCAAGCTTCCAGTGACACCTAACATACTAGTAGGTACTAAATCAGGGTTTCATTTTTTTGTAGTAATTTATTGCTACCAACATTTAATTCTAAGTTATAGCACATAACCAGCCAACTTTTATCTTTTCTTGCAATTAATCTCTTAACTTCTTAAGTAATTTAGGATGCTTGAAGTGATGGCTTGTTCTAAGCATACTTGTTCCAGATGACGATAACATATGTAATGTATTGTGCCATGTTGCTGTGCAAGTTTCTTTTCAGAGTTGAAATTGAGCTAGTACGCGACTTTTGGTAAGGTCACTAAATGAATTTGGTGCATTGAACAGATACTGCGTACCTGTCTTTGTAGAATATATTCGCATTTCATAAGACTTAAAAATAGGTTCAGGAAATGAATTTTGTGCTCGCTTACCGCATGGTCTTAAAAAATAAAGCATGCACGTTAAAAAGGTTATCATTTAACATTATAACAGCGATATTCATCAGATAAATATCTTCTTATCTTTAACACTTCATTTATCAAAGCACTTGTAGCATTTCCGGACACATATGTATATGCGGTAAAACATGGCTTATTTTTTTTTTCATTGTATGGTAACTGTGGCAAGCGGTAACTATTGTATACACAGGTTGTGCAATAGATCAGTCATTACCTTGGAATTTAATTCTACTTCTTCACTCACTGGGTATCAAATATTTTAGTTTGCTTATTGCTACTTTTTTAAACCATTCTGTTTTTGACACCATAACTCGTCTCGTTTGAAAGCACTTAGCCTACATACCGATTTATTCGATCCAGTTCAGTTATTGATTTTAACTATGTACTTATTAAAAAAAAACTTCGTAAATCTGTAGGTAGGTAAAACTTTTAATTGGCAGGAAAGTATGAAATCGGAAAAAAGTACCAACGTGAAGACGGTAATTAACAAAACTTACTCAAACATACATCTTAATAAGATAATAATTATTCTAAAGTATATACAGTATTTTGAAGAACAAGAATTTTTTCAAATAAATTATGAATGCTATAATAACAATCGCCTCGTCTCTTGAAGGAACAATTTAATTGCAATTAAAATTAAATCATCATTTCCCCGCTAGATGGGTTCGTCGTTCAACAGAAACGAGAAACTACGTTTCAGTTCAAGTAATAAACCAGAGTAATTTTAACTCTCTTATTAAGTACATAGAGTGGAATATCCACAGACCCAAGCATATGCTTATGTTTACCCTTTACCGTTGGAATATTTAGCTTTCAACTTTAGGCTCCATGTTACTGCGGTGTGTGCCTTTTCATGAATTACTCACATGGACTAGAAGAATATTCGACCTTACCTAGAGGTACAATTTGTTTCAAAATTGTCCGTGTGTGCGGTTATATTAACATTGTCTTGTGGATATTATTTTCTAACTAAAATATGGCAAAGTACATTTTAGCAATTATGCAATGATGTATTTACTTATTAATTTATAATAAAATGTAGAATCTCATATGACATAATTTGTATTAAGTGCGATCTATCGCAAGAAATTTAGTGCTACTATATGTAGATCTATACGAAAGACACACATGAAACGAAAATTAAATTTTAAAAACTCTTTGGAGATTTAGGATATGCGACTGGCTTGGTATGATACTATTGTTTTTTTACCCAAGTCGTCAACTATAAGAATAAAGAGCAACGAGGTAAATGAGTCAGCATGCATCCCCCACGCTATCTGTCTTAAGGTTTGTCATTGCAAAATCCGGCAGTTGCTTTTATCACTCAACACGTTCGTGTTATTAGCTTTACGAAATTCGTTTTAATAACAATACGTTTTAAACGCTGTGAGTGTGGTTTGTGCGTTATCAGTGTTGGTGGTAATAATTAGTTTCATCCCAATATAACTAATTGCGTGTGTTTATACATATACATATATAGGTACTTCGTATTTGTGTACGACTGATTTTAACGTACAACATTGTGAAATCTCGTAGTTTAGGGTGGAGATATTTAAAAGATTTCTACAACAGATGAAAAACATTGGATTGAAAGTAAGTGATATTAAATTTGTCGCATGAGAAATTAAAAGATTGTATATAATGATATACGTATACGTGACTAATATACCAGTATACTCAGCACACAAAAAGGGATCGCGATTTTCATTCCTCTGGTAGCTTAAAATTTGTATAAATATTTTATATAAATCAGAGTGTAACCAACTTGGGAAGATGTGTATTATGTGTAGGAAATCTTGGAGGAGGGGGCAGTGCTGAGTGCTTGGTGGAATGATTGTATAATAGGCTAGGCATTTCAATTCTTGCTATTTTTTTAACTAATTATTTAAAAACATACATACTTGTCTGAATTCCTCTGCTGTGATTGAACGATTTAACGTATGGCCGTTGTTATTTTAACTTCAAATTTATATATTTTATGGTATGGTATTGTTCAGTAAACAGAAAATAAATAAACAAATATGATTGTTTTGTACAGCATGTTCGTAGTATAATGAACAGATTTCGGAGAAAGGGAAGTGCTGCAAAAATCTTCAGAGAATAAATGCGAATTCAAAAAACTGTGCGGCTGTTATCACCTCAAACAAATATATAACAGATTGCTTACTAAAAAGCTTGCAAGAAAATACTTGAGTTACATCATATAAACTATTGCATTCTCTAAAGTATAAAGGATTTAAATATTGGCTTAAGATTTACTAAAATTGCTGTTACTAATAATAAATACTAAAGAAATAATTTTATAAAAATAAAATTTTTCAATTCATCCAAATTTGAGCTTCGCGGTTACGAAGAAAGTGTGAAGTTAATAATTCATGAGTCACAATTAGTTTATATGATGTAACTGAAGTATTTTCTTGCAAGCTTTGTAGTAAGCAATCTGTTATACATTTGTTTGAGGTGATAACAGCCGCAAAGTGTTTTGAATTGGCAAACAAATGGATTTCGGCACTAATTCATCAGATGCCTTACCATCATCAATTCATACAGCATTCTCGCTCAAATTGCTGCAAATTCTATCAAAATTATGATTGGATGTAGTAATCCAATACTTTTTTAGTATTTGTGTTGAGGGTGATGTTGCATCGCGACCTGATGATCTCTTGTGCCCCCCTACATGAGCAATAAGTTGTGGTCTTTACCCACATCTATAGCCGCCCATCCGGTCTAAGGGCTTTGCGTTTCAACGCATTACCATAACACTCTTATTACACAAGACAAAATTGTAGGTGACAGATTATATGATTTGCACTTTTCATTTCTTTGACAAAAAGAATTTATATTATCTATTCGCAATGAAGGTTTTTATTGCAAATAATTGCTTGCTTGCCAAAGTGCTTGTTTCTTGGTTTGCTTTCGACTTCTTTTCCCACTTTCTTACTCAATAATAATTATGTTAAAAGTGCCTTCAACTTTAGAACATTTTTAGTTAATATACGTTAGAAGGATAAAGTATGTATCTAATACCTCTGGTATTTGTGGGTGCAATGCTTCATAAAATAAAATTTCTACGAGCTTACCTTTATCTAAAAAAGGACAGCACGCTAGTAGAAAGATATTTGAAATACATTACCGATTCATATTTAGATCTATTATAGATAATAAAAAATCATTTAAACATCAAGCACATCAATAAAAGGTACAATAACCTCCATCTGCAAACAAATTAATAAAGGCGTTTCAAAATGGATATACACGATGTATATTTCCACTTCCTTCATTTAGTAAGGGGGTAGTTGTCGAAAAAAAAGCATATGGAAAATTTAACTCAGTATTTCTATCTATCCACATCGTATAACGGATATAATTCCGAGGTGCTTTGCTACCGTATTCTTGTCTATTGAATTTTATCTTTAAATAATTTATTCATGTATCCATATTGATGTAGTTCATTTTATCAAGGCGTTTGAATAAATAATATTTTTAATGGAAATATTGCTATATGTTTGAATATATATGTATATACGTTTGAAATGAATAATGAGTTATCTTTTCAAATAAGTTTGATTTAGATATACACCCACGAATTTCGAAATACACCAGTATGTATGTGTAAAGAAAATACGATATGCATAAAGTAATGCACCATAGAATCCATTGCAGTTACACCTATTACTAAATTTTAAAAAATAACTACATTTTTGAGGGCACTTACTGTTCGATTTGCGTTATAATTTTTGGAATAAATACCTATTTATTTAATTTTCGAATACAGGATTCGTGAACTTGCATACGTTGGCAGTGGAAGCATGGACAGTGCACGCTTTAATGAAAAATGGCACTTTAAGTTGGAAATTCGGAAGCTTGTCGACTTTAGGACACTTTACAGCCAAATATTTTGTCTAGATTTCTTATTTCTTTGACATTAATGTATATAGTTGCTCGGTTAGGATTTATTTGTACCCATTTGCCTTTTCCGCGTTTCGTTCCATTATTGTCAATCCGTATTTAAAGAAGAATACTTCTTACTAGAACCATTAAAAATGTTTGGCACTGTGTTATGTTCATAGCGGCATGGAAGACGAAATTAGCACAGGAGTTTATTCAAATGAATTTTGTTGTAGGCTATGTTGCTTAACGTTCTATTAATTCTGGAAGTGTACACATAAACTTTTACGCCAATTAATGGTGCAATTATAAGGGCATAGAACTAATTCTAATATTTAGAGATTCTTATTTTGACAATGAACAACCGTTCACAATGTGAATGGTGACTTCAAAACAAGTGTGAAGTTTAATTATTTTGATACCAATCTCTCAGGTGTACACCACTACTTGTTTACAGTTAATCTATATTCGTAACATTCAAGACCTACACATATAAAGCAGTATATCGAGTATTTTCGTAAACAAACAATGTTTTCATTTTGTACAGGCGTTTAACTAAATGAATAATTTTAAAATATTACGAATTGTTTTCGTTTTCTATAAAATTATGCAAATACTACGATTATGTAAGAATTTGCAATTGGTGTGATTCACCAGGTCAAAAAAGTCAATCTCTCAGTACATATCTTCCCACCCAAACCAGATTCTAAACAATTTCGTTAATAATGATATAATTAATTGACGCAATTTTATCTTCAGCTTTAGCTATTCTATTCGATTTGAAATTAACCATAAATGAAATTAATTAGAGACAACAAGCAACTATTTACTAAAAATAACAAAATTAAATTTAATGGACTCCACATTTAATAATGTCGATTACGACAACTGAATATTATTCGCTTCCATGTTCAATTAACTATGCGGGGTATCGTAGTTTGTTAGATAAAATCAAAGCAGAGAAGTATATGTACGACCGCTGCTTTGCTAATGGAATATCAATTAGCGTTTTCCAGCAGTTTCTGGTTTTAGCGCACTTATTTAATTTGATTCAGACGTACATTATTGAAAGAGTACGAGATTCCAATTGCTCGAGAATTAACAGAAAATAGAGAAAACCGTTTAAATTTAATATTGTTGCGGTACAGCTGAGGTCTAGAATTTTTTCGTTTGGGAATGTTAAAACCATTTCTGAATTAATTAATCCAATAATGGAAACGGCATATTGAAAATTACATTGCTCTGGTGTTGTTTTTTTTTCACAAAGTACATATGTAGGTGTATTATAGTGATGAGATTTACTCCACTCAACAATCCAGATTATACTCAAGTGAGTTATTTGTGTAATTTTCTGTGGGATTGTAAACAATAAAGTATTAACACGATTATTTTGTGTATACACCGCTATAGGTTGGAAAAAAGAATCTAAACAGATCGTAGTTCAGAAGATGAATTGAATACACTACGTTTATATAATACATTCTCAGAATAGGTTCCGGGATATTTTGGGAAAATGTAAACAGCTGACAATGTATTCATTTAGGATATAATACAAACTTATTTTTACTTGCTTACTATACAGTTTGCATTGAATTTCTTTGAAAGTAAATTGGTTTGAAAAGATCATATGATGAAGATAAACGATGACGAACGAAGACAAATATGTAGCATATTGTTGGTATTTTAAAATTTGGCCAGAAATCAAAAATCAAACTCAACTCTTTACTAATCTCGATCAATTTGGTCTTTAGCAAAACTGAAGCATGCTTTAGTCTCGGCTTTTTCGAAGTCAAATTCAATCTTTTAGATTAGGTCCTTTCTAATCTTCACATATTTTAGTATTGTGTACAAACATTTACTGGGATGAAGTGCTTTAATTTATCGGAGCATAGAATCTATTAAATCAATAATGGTCTCTTCCATTACATTCATCCGTTCTTTAATAATAATAGCCACAAATTCCGCTTCATCTTCCACTGTCCTTGGGCTATCTTCTGTTGGATTATGTGACACACATTTTCAATCGCGTTTATCTGGTGTGATGATCTTGGCTATGGGATCTTGGCTATGGTAAAATTTGCATTTCCTTGTCGTTTTTCTTTGTTTTTCTATATAAATAGCACCTTCACTTAACTAGCCATACTATATGTTAAAGATGTAGACTATCCTATTACACCCTCTTTGAAAAGTATTTCAGTTTTGTACAAGCACCTTCACACATATAATTCGTTTACCAGTGCAGGAGTGTTTTAAATGAATGTCTTAGTTAAAACATACTGTATATAACGACAACCACCTTTAAATTGGCAATATCAACTTCCATCCGGCAAATTTCAGACCGGTTGCTTACTTCAGCCATTCACACACACTGTTTTTGAATGCGTGTAAGGAGAGGTTTTGTTTAACTGTACATTTCAATATTGAATCAAATAATCACGAGATTAGTGAGGTATACGTTATAGGCCTGCAAAAATGCTATGGCCACTTTGTTTACTACGTATTGTAGATGTAGTTTCTAAGTCAGTTTGAAGTACCTTCAAGGTCAATATTATATCTGTATTAATTTTAGTGTCTGGACTGATATTTAGCAGTTGCAAAGTTTTCATTTTTAGCGAATTTAATAGCGTTAATTTCAGTTGAACAACACTAAATTGTGGCCGAATTACCTGTTTACATACATTTATGATTTTTCTACTGAGTATTGTTAATTCGTTCTTATAATTTCGGTATTTAAGTGCCCATTCTTTGTGTTATCAACACATTTTAATATTAATAATTACAAATATTTGCATGCCGCCTTATCAAGTTCGCGTAACTATGATTTTGCTAGCGACAAACGATTATTTTCGCCACATAAAACCTTTTCTCGTTAATATTGATGAAAACTTTCTTCGTTCCGAGGTAATTCCCATTTCTTGTTATTTCAAAAAACAACAGTGGTTGCCAAGAACATTCCAAAATTAGAATAAAATGCATTGCACTGAGATACTTCCCCAATAATTTTTCTGTGCAAATTTTGACCTAGTATGCTAAAAAGGTACCAAGAGAAAAGATATGCAATTTCAAGGAAAGTGTCATGATTATTTTAATCCAGATGTAAGACGTATAAAACTCGTATAAATAAGTTAATGAAACAAAACGTTTCTGGCTTCACGCCAGACGATTGATAAAACTTGTTTCTCCTCTGCATTATAATAGTAAAATTTATATAAAACTCGCTGACATCGATCATGTAGTCAGTTTATGCCTGGCGAACGATAGATCTAACGTAAAATTTTTATTTTAAAACTGTTATTTTTTTAAATTTTCTGAATCAATTGTTATTATTGGGTAAAAATAGTGTAATTACATGTTTTTTGTTATTTGATTAGAAAAATAGGTAAAAGAACAAATGGTCTATTTATTGGAAAATAAATTTAAATCCTATTGAAACCGACTACCTCATTAGCTCAGAATGTTTAGAATACTATCGCGGTCTTTTTTAACGTTCGAATCGCATGCACCCACGCATTGTTTATAGCAAATTTTTCTTTACTTGGAAATCGTAAAAAGGTTATGTAGGAGTTATATATCCAGTTCTCTAGGTATAAATTGTATAAAGGTATATTCAAGGGAATTTGTAAAAGCAAATACTAATTTGTTTTTAAAAATGTAGGCGTTATTTTTATTTTCCATTCAATTATTAACAAGCATAAATTAGAGGAAATTAAACGTAGTCCATATAATCAATTATAGAAACTATTTTTTACTTTACAAGTATGGTTTGTTAACGGATAATGAAGCTATTTTATGTTTGTCATTAGAAAATGCACCATGATTTGAAGTGTTTTCCCTTCGTATTATGAACTTCATGTGAATTTTCATGTGAGGTCACATTATTGCAAAACATAAAGTGTTGCAGTTGCAAGATTTTGAGAGTTTAAAAATTGACAAAATTACATCAAAATTTTCTGATGGTTTTCAATCAATTCTAAGATTATACTTATGTAGCAAAAATAAATACAGGGTGTCGGCGATATACAAAGCATGCTTTTAAGGGATGTTAGCTACAACGATTTAGAAACAAAAACATATAATACACCTTGGGTCTATCTGTAAGCGTAAACGAGAAAAAAAATTATTTCTAAAAAACCTTATTTGCTCAAACTGTACAAGAAAACTCATCCATATTGCTTCTTAAATAACCAAAAAAACCATATCAAAAATTTAGGGTTGAAAATAACTAAAAACAACGATGAAAACGAGTTATTTAATACTTTAATACTGAAATTGAAGCGTGGTGTCATTTCTCTTACACCATACTGTACACGTATTCAATAGAAGCAGAGATGCAAGCCAAGCATCATCTGTTTATACTACTTTGAACTACATTAGACTATTGTATCGTACGAAGTCAATGGCCATACGTTTTAAAATAAAGGTACCTTTGCATTTTTTTGAATAATGTTATGACAATAAAATCGATGTTATGTTGAAGTGAGAGTGAAACTACAAAATTAAGTTCTTTTCATTTATTTGTGATAAATTGGTGGTCCTAAAAAGGACTTTTTTGAGAGACAGGACAAAATGTATTACAGGACAGGGTCGATGTGTTGCCCATTTTCAAGAACACACGCCTGTAATCGTCGGGTAAATCCTGTACTGATCGGCTGCCGGTGTACAGTATGCGTCGAAGTTTGTGACATGTGAAATAACTTTTCTTCTCGTTTACGCTTACAGATAGACCCAAGGTGTATTATATGTTTTTGTTTCTAAATCGTTGTAGCTATCATTCCTTAAAAGCATGCTGTGTATATCGCCGATAAAAGAAAATTTTCACAATCATTTTTTTAGATTTACCCTTAAAGGCTCTAATTAGAAGGTCTAAAATGCTGTATCGTACTAGAACTGGTAGCTCCTTCTAGTTACATATGATGTTATGCATAAATGTATATGAGATGGGTTATTACTCTAAAGCCAAAGAAAAATCTAAAGGTGATAAATGTGGAGAATAAGAGAAATGCTTATTTTCAAAAATTTTTAATTTGAAGAATAGCTTGCTCAGAAAAGATTGTGAGAGTTTAAAGGTTACCACGAAATTATATCAAGATTTCCTACTAATTTGCCATCAATTTAACAGCAACATCTCCAAATCAGTTCTTCTTATTCACGAACTTGAAAAAAATATTTTTTTCCTAGTAAGATTTGTTTTTTGGTCAGCATAACAAATAAAGTTGTATTGTGTTGTCACTTATTAAAAATGTACGACCTCTACGTCATTAAATAATACAAAAAAATGCACTATTAGGATATGGTAGATATAGCCAGTACCATTAAAAAACTAAATCTTTTTTCAACTCAAAAATGCTAACCAACTATTATTTTTACTTACTCCTCTTTCTGAGAGGTTATTATTCGTTATAAAACTTTAACATATTCCTACAATGCTCACGGTAGTTCAACATTTTGCCAGGATCATTCTTTGTAATAATAATGATTATATTGATTTATAAAAATTAGTTGAAATTGTATTAACGATTTTTTGTATTGCTAATATCAGTGGTCATTTAACGTTATCTGAGGATAATAGAAACAAAACAATTTTTGTTTTGCTGTGAATGTAGCTGGTAGTGACTCTTCTCGATCAAATGGTAGTTTCGCTAAAAACTATCGATCTGTTTGATTGATTAGTGTTATTAGACATTGACACCGGAGTTCCTTATACATATCTATCATAGATGGAGGTGTGAATGCATATGCATATATGATGAATGACGGAAGCCTGATTGTGTGATAGTCCAAGCATATCATTGAGCAATGTTCATTAAAGATACATACCCTATATCTTGGGCACCGTTGTCTGAATAATGACCTCAATAGATAAGTGGTATTTAGTAATTATTTAGTAATATTGAGATGTAATTCTTATTATATATTACCATTGTTACACAATATTACTGAATTAACTTAGATTACTCTAGAAAAAAGATTCTTAGGGAGAGTGGTTTATAAAATTTGTCATCTATGGGAAAATGTGGTGATATACATAGTTTCCATTGGTCAGTTAATGAGCTTAATAATGAGGGAGAATCAGAAAAAGCTCTAATATATTCCACCAGAAAACATATGCGGCAGGAGACAAGATTTAAAAATGTGAATAAAAACCTCCTGTCAGAGTCGTAAACCATCAAAAACTTTTTGCACATGTAACATGCGCATCTCCAAAAATTTATGGTATGTATTTAATATTTTAAGATACTTTTTTGAATTTGTATGTTTCTATGCAAATGAGCAGTTCCACGTGTGTACTTATAACTTATAACTTAACTATTAAATAATGGTCACTGTGGGATATTTTTGAAAATTGGGCAACTCCTCTTCCAATTTTATTGTCCCATGGTTTTGAGTATATAAACGTTTTTCGTCGTAGACTATGTCATATGAAATACTATAATCATTCTACCAAGAATATTGTACAGTAGATCCCACGGTTTGATGTTGGGTTCACTACTATTTACACATTTCCTTACACCATTCCAAAGTACATTTCCATGAAATGTTGCGTTGTACCTCATCCTATTTGACAGACCTAAATTACATTTCCTACCACAATTGCAGAACCTTTTTAAAGTTCCTTACATGCTATAGAAAATGATTATCGAATTAGGACTAAATATAACAAAGTGAGAAAGATTCTTACCATATCGTAGGTAACCAACTTTTCTGGAGTCGCGGACAGCTGATTGTCGAAGTAGTTGATCTCGGTGAACCGGTTAACGATGAGGGTGCTTGGCGCGGTCAAGTGGCTAGTGTACATATGAGGGGCGCATTGGGCGCAGGGGCAGGGCGCTTGCAGTGTAGCTTGTGCTGCTGCGGTCGCGGCTGCTGTAGCTGCTGCCTGCTGGTATACCGGTGGTGCTGCTATTTCGGGACAGGGCACGGGACAAAGGGGCACTACGTAAGGGATTTGGGCGGGTGCGTTGAGAAAGTACGTCGTGATTGCTTGGGATAGACCGCCGTCGGTGTAGATCAGACAGCGAACTTGTTCGCCGTACTTACTAACCGCGTTATTTCTTTGAATAATTATGTCAAACTTTCTTATATCCTAGATATTAGTTCCTACGAATTTACTTTCCTAAAATTGTTTCGTCTGATTGTACAGGTTACACGATATCTCAGCTTTTATTTTCCCTTTTTTGTTTCTATATTTCGATTGTCGATTTAATTTGATTAGAATAATAAAAAGTATTGCACGATTGTCAGAATTTCCTTAAAACTTTCTCTTAGCGACTAATATAAATATTTTTCTAAACGTATGTAGTCTATCAATAAGAATATAGTTTCTTTCCCTTTGTTTACTTAATAGAATTTAAAATTAACTGAGCAATATAACTTTGATTTTTAATAAAATATTATTTACTGAGATTCTACAGATATGTTCTTATATATAACAATCTTTTTAAATTTTAATTTAATTTAAAACCTAGTAGTTAATCTTCTAGATATGTATATATTTTTTAAATATTATTTTATTTATAAACAAATTAATACTGAATACGTATATTTGAATTGCAATTAGCACAACCTTTGATATATTCCTACTTCTTCTGTAATGTTTGAATTTCAGATAATCACGTTAATAAAATGAAATTTATTTGTTTATTAAAAAGAATGAGGATGAATGAAAATTGCGTAAATATGATTGTCCGAAAGATATGCTTCAATTTATAATTGAAACGTTGTAGGAAGAAATAAAATTCTTTTTGTTTATAACAGTAGCTATTTACAAACACACTTCTTTTAGTGAATGATTGTCATCTAGGATTACACAAATGTATTTATGATAATAATAATATATATATTACGAAAATGTATCTTTTTCTGTGATATTTTATATATTACAGTAATATATTAGATAATATTGACTTGATTGCGAGTTTTCGACGTGCCCAAACAAATGTCACACGCCAATTTTTTATATATTTTTTTTATTATAAATTACCCTAAATTTATCAATAATAGTATATAATAAATATTTTTATATTAAATATAATATGATATATATGTATATATTGCACTGGGCCCTTTTTATCAGAATGAAGCTCGGTTTTATTTTTCTTTACGATTTTTTAAAATTATTTAATTGATTCAAATTTAATTTTTGAGGACGGTGTTACATCAATGTGCTATAATACAATAAAAATTGCAGCACATTCGCTGACTATACTTCCTCACTGTTTTTGTTCACTCAGATTATGTACTACACAACGTTTGTGTTCAGTATATAGGTAGCAAGTTAGAGGGGGTCAAGAAACTCTCTTGGTCTATCCTCCAAGCTGGCTAACCGTAAATTTCAATGCGCGCATGTATTAAGGTTATTATTATTATTATTATTATTATTATTATTACAAGTTAGTTAAAAATATTGTTTTTTTTACTTATATATATACAAAGATAGATAAGGATAGATTTACATTTACTTAATTATTATTTATAATCTAATATATGTATATATATAATTTCTATATTATTATTATATTACTAATTTTAATGCTTATATACTTAAGGTTATATAAGCACAATTGATTTTTTAGTGATTGTCGTAAATTCTTGTTGACAAGACGCTTGTCTGGTCTATGCCGCCTTAAAACTGTTGAAATAAATAAATTACTTATATTATTAATATATGAACAACAATAAATAATAATACGTTCGGTTATTTAATTTTTCGATTTTTTTCTATCTCGTCTTGTAAAATAGAAGTTATCCTCTTTCAAGATTTTGTACTAGCGGTATTTCTTTGCTATATATAAGTATATAGAATTTGAAAGGTTTGAAATAAATAAAATGACACCCTTTCAAATGCTATAAAATTGAGTTAGTACAAGAAGAGAAAATTTTCTGTTTTTTTTTTATTAAATAGTTTAATTTGATTTTCTTTTACACAACTAGCAACAATACAAGTAACATACAATTTTCAATCTCCCACTGTAAGTTAATCCTTTGATACCTTGATTATAGATAATATATAAGATTATTACCTTAATTTGTTTGGGCTCCCCTTTTTGTGGATGTTTTTCGCAAAAAGGACACACTAAACGATGCAGTTTTACTCTTGTTGCTCTTTCTCGATTTCGCTTTCCTTACTCGATTTATTATTTTCGGTTTACTGGATGTTGTATCTGAACGAGATGCACTCGGTCTCTAAGATTTTTTAAATATCTTTTATATTAGAGATTTTGACGAGAATAATAGACGATAGATAGATTTTATATATTCATAGATCAAAATTAATCGAAATAGATTTTTTTATTAAAATATTATTATAAATTATATCAAATAACGATAATTATAATAAAAACGAATCGTAAGATTTGACAGCTTAGATAGACGCGGCGTTCTGTAATATTTCGCGATTCTTGAATGAAATATTTTCCTGCGATTATTTATGCGGATTCTCCTCTATCTGAATATTTATCGCTATAGATTTCGCAAACACTGATTGATCTTTTTTTGTTTTAAATTCTCTCCTTTTATTTTACTGGATTTCAATTTAGCTTGAGAACACCCGGAAAAAGGATAATGTTATGACTGATAGGATGCGATATGATGGGTGATTTGTGACGTCGTTAGCGTTGAAGGACCGGTGACGGAATATAGAGTAAAAATAGTAGTTCGTAGGAAGTTGAGAGGTTTTTTGGTGTGGACCGCCGCACTCGCTGGCTTTTTAGCCCGGACTGCACGGATCCAGTACACAGGCGAGGAGCACCTCGACGACCGGCTGTCGAACCTGCGCAATCCTGCCCTCGCGCGTTCATTTTCTCCGTCTCTGTTATTCGAAACGGCGTTCCTCTCTCTGGTTTTCTGGCTATGTGAGTGCGCGTGCGAGTCTGCTCTATGTGTCTGTTGTATGGCGGGAGAGCTTAAGAAGTAGTGTTGTTACTCGTTGGATTTTGAATGTGAACTTGTATGTGTACGTGTGTGTGAGTACCGGTATACAGCCTATCATAAAATTATTAGGCGATTCCGCGGTTTACAATCTCAAAAATATGACCAATTACAGCAATCCTTGGAGGAATGTAGATTTGCGGAAACCAAGACCTCAAGTTGGGATAATTTTTCTAATTTCGCAGCTTCCTTTACGTCGAGTTTAATATGAGATCATTTAGCTCGGTGAAATAGTTTCGTTTCCTTATTAGTTCACCATTCAATAATGTTATGATGGTGTCTATTTGCAGAGAGTATTAAGTTTCTAATTTCGTTCTATTCAGTGGAAAACTCAAAAATGATATTTTGAAATAACCTTACAGAGATTTGTCTAGTTAGGAAGGAATAATATTAGAATGTCAGTTAATGCCATTATATAATTCACCAAAAAATTATCACCAACATTGAGTTTTCTGGGTTTTCTTTTTTTAGTTCTGATTGTAAGTTTTATTCATTTTTGGTTTAAGAGGAAGAGCAGCTACTTATACAGTAGCTGATCTTAAGCGCTTTGAGAATATAAGCACATGTTTGCTAATTATACTATGATAATTATTGTAATTGCTTGTTCTCAATAAATTTGGTATTATTATTATTATTTTATTATTATTGTCTAAAATATATGTAGTTCTGTGACACGTATGCCGCAAAGCGCTATTTAATGTGAAATAGGTGTTGGGTACTGTTTTCTAGAAATAGCACCTCGAACAACAAAATTCGGAAGAACAGATGATATTAAGAACACTCAAAAGAAATACAACAATAAATTAGAAAAATATTTTCTGTTATGATATAAGAATAAAGAAACTAATCTAAATTAGATTAGTAGGTAGGCATGCCTAATACCCAAATCATTTTTTTTAAATATATTTCAAATTTTGAATCTTTAAAGAACGTTAGAATGAATACGATAACATAAAGTTACTATGCAGTTGAATAATACTAGTGACTACTATAGGAAAAAATAATGGCGTCTTCAGGCAAGTATGGGAGTTTTAACGTCATTATCAGATGCATTCATAGAGAGTTGGTGTACCACTTGTGTAGGAATCAATCCAGAAAAATAAGAAAAAATGGGCATTCAAGTCCCATTCAAATGTTATTCAAATTACGAATACATATATCACTCAGAAATCATCGGCTATAATACATATTCACGGCGGAATGGGAGTACTGTTTTGAGAAGAAGTAATTTAGAATTACTCATAATTCTGTGAATAAATTTTATCTTGTATCTACGCTTCATTTAAATCTGAGATGGTACCAATGTTGAACGATGAGAATATAGGTTAGAATATAGATTTCTTGGGCAAATACTAATCTGGTTAAACATAATGTATGTACAGATAGTAATCTAGTTATGATATTTGAGGTAACACTTTGGATACACAACATTTATTTAATTTAGCGCAAGCAATACATATGCATATCCAGATCTAATATATGTAGATACTTGGATGGCTATGTGCATATTGCAGATTGAAGGTCTTGGAGAATAGTATGGGTATCCCGCAGGTAATCTTGAGATCTCTTTCGTTTATGATTTTTATTATTGATTTGTCATGTTTTGTATTTCATGGCATTATAATGGATTTTGACGATCCTACAGCTATGGGTGTCGAAGAAACTCGTAAAATCTTACTTGAGAACTGTTGAATAGTGTTAAAGAAGCTTAAGATTTGTTCCTGATTTCGTCTGAAGTAATTTAGTTTGTGTAATTTGGTTCACTTTGGGCAGTCATTGGAAGCTTTTTAGAAACTGATACCGTAGTAATAATGTAAAGTAATTCTGATCTGCAGGAGAGAAGACCAGAACACAATAAGACTTCACCACTTGTACATGCTCTCAATTTAAAAATCTCGAAGCACATTTAAAATAAAACAAATTTTATGACCTAAAAGACTATTTTCGAGCAAATTAATTCAGTGAACTGGCTCTGCATAATATTTTATTATCTTTTGTATATATTTTATGGTTTTCTTTATTATTACGTACTTGTGTTGGAGTTCATGTTTAATGTGAATATGATTACCATGCGTTGTATTTTTTTTGGTTTGGGTTGTTATAAAAGCATATACCTCCAGTGCATTCATTTAATACCAAAACCCACGTGACCGCTTTTAGATATGCAACCCATTTAACAGTATGTTCTCCCAGAAATGTGCATTTACATATATTAACAATTAAAATGTTACAGGTTATTAACGAATTAACAAAACGGCAATCAACGAACATGCAGGAATAAAATAAAAATGAAAACAACGAGGCAAACAGAGGCGTATAAAACTATAAAATATCAATCTTGCAGCTTAGACCGGTTAAACAACTTAGGGATATTATTTGTTTTACCAACATATTATTTACGTCATCTTACGTCAGAGATCACGTGGGTTTGGATTCTAAATAAACAGTGATATGTTGTGATATGTGCATTATTTTCGATGAGGTAATGATTTTCCCATTGGTTTCATTGTTTTTCGCATACATAAGTTATTGACCCCCTACACAATTTTAATTGAAACGTATGAAGTTATTATATTTGCAACCATTAAAAGTAATTAATTCGGAAGTGCGTGCAAGAATCTTCTTAAACTATGTAATCTAAGTAAAAAGTGAAGTTTTCTGGCCATCTTCCGTTTACCTTCCTATAACTCGTAGTAGCACATCGCTCATATCATGTTAACTATGAAAGGCCAGTAATCTAGAAGCATTTAACTTTGTTAGATTATTGAATACTTCTATTGAGAAGTACTTGAAATTCCTTCTTAGAGTTCATGGTGTTCCAGATTAATTCTTTAAATGTTTTATCTTTGAAAGTAGGTACTCAGAAATGCGAGTTTCTCTAAATATTGAGAAACAGTGGATACCTTTCCTTGACGGTCGTAAAAACAAATGTTTTCGGAAATGTCAAAACGTATTCTTAATTTTTTTAATTATATCGAGTAGCAATGAAATTCATTCAACTGCTCGAGAAATAAATAATGTTTCCAGGGTTAGCATCCATACATTTAAGAAAATGCTTGAGATGATAATTTAATAACTTAATAAAATTTACTGTTATGAGACCTCATTCCATAACAGTATTTAATTTTATTTTTGTTCAATTCACTCATTGTCATCTAACCAGCTAGCTGTACCTAGTTGCATCAGATATATTTAAGATGTACAAAGTAAATTGAGTTATTTCTTGCACTTACTCTCTAAACATATTGCACCAATTTTATTGGATATAATCCCAAGAGACAAGCTAATTTTAGAAACTTTTTAAAGAAGTTATATCTGCCATACACCAGATTATCATTGTTAGTGCCGACGTAATTGATGTAAATATTTTTCGTGACTGTAATGTATAGATTCCTTGGGTGGTGATCTCAATACAATAAATAGGTACATACAATTAGTTACAGTAATTATAAAAATTTTTCGATTATTAAACACAAAAATGCGTTGCTTGCAATATCATCATTAAGTTCATTGATATTTTGTGATCGATAACTCTGGATTAAAGATTTTTAAACCCATCTTCCGAACATATTTATCAAGAACTGATTCCAACATATGGAATCAACCAATTCAACCTGAACACAGAAAGGGAAAAATAATGTAAATTGTTGTTTTAAGCTTAGTTTTAGACATTACTTCATTACGAGTTAACTAGCACTTTGAAGTTGTAAATAAGCACAGGTAATCCTCAATGCGAATTATTTTATGAAGAATTGAAGAATCAGGACAATATTTCTAACGACAAACATTGGAAGAAGGTACCACAAAACAGAATTGTGCTCCATTGAATATTTACTCGTAGCTAATCTAGTGTATGTTGCAATTTACACGTTGAATACTGGAAAGTAACGATATGATATTGTTTCTTTCTTTTCATCTCACACTTCTGAACACAAACACGATTCTGGTTACCTACCATGAGAAATAAAAGCAATTACAAAATAATTGACAGCATGTGGCTACAATATTCCTTGATACTTGATTGTTATAATTATAATCTCGAATGCAATGCGGTCAATATAATCCTAGATATACAGCCTAATGCAAATAAATAATTCCTTAAACTGGTTTTTCTAGTTTGTTAAATTGACTACATAATTTTCCTAAAAAACCAGATATATAATAACAGAAACTTAATTATATTTTCTATAATTTGGTACTAGGTTATATTTCAAATTTCAAAATCAGGCTCTCTGAAATCTGGTTAGTTCTAATTTGGTTCTTAACCATCTGAGTAATAATCTCAATTCTCCATTCTCCTCTTATGTATAATAAGTGTAGCTTGATACTTTTGCTAAAGACTGTACATCCTCCTCCTTGTGCGCTTTATAAGCAATGGGATGCGGTGCGGTGTGGTGAGGTGTACACATCGATACAACCTGATGCATGCAGCGAGCTTCAGCGTCGACTAGCAGCGCTTTACCTGTATGCTTTCCGCTAGTACAAGCCGGATGGTTGACGATGGCGAGAGGGAATATCTATCTTCCGTCTGAGCTTCGGGCAGGCGAACAGCGGCGCGCACGTAATCTCTTCACCCGATTCGTTTCTCTGAACGTGCGCTGGTCGCGATTCCATTTACGATCGGGATTTCAGACTGCGGCGCGCGCGGACCATCCCCCTACCGGCCGACGGCCCGCTGGCTTTAATTACGTTCGGTAAGGGTTCCCGCATAAGGAGACGGTGGCCCTCTACCTCACGAGCTATCACGTACAATGATGGTCAATTCTGGTGTCGTGATTTTAGTAAATTTTAACATATTGTACTCGGAAGAAAATGGAAAGAAATTGTTGTAGATTCCAAAGTTGGTATCTGTTGCACCATACATCGGTATCATTACTACATGGAAACCACTGCTCTAAATATTTCGAAGATCTGTGTAACATTGGGCATACTTGTTTTTTCGTTAAAAAAAAACGTATACTTTTGTAATATAACTGCAAATCTGCAACTTAGTTTTATTCGTAATATAACGGAATTATCCCTGGTAGAGCAAACTCAAATTCGTAATAACACACAAATGAACTAGCAAAGGATTAATTTGCTTCAAACGAAAAAAAAAATCTTAAATTAAACAACCTTCTGTCTCGTTTATTCAACCTCAAATCTAATTATTTCGTATTTTTTTAAGATTCGTTTCCCTTTTCTTGCGAAACACTGACAATGTTCTACAGCATATACCTTTTGCCCGTTCTTCTTCTGTTTGTCCCCGTTTAAAGCAATTATCCTTTACTTTTTCGTTTACACAAGATTTTCTTCAAATTAAATACCTACACAAAAGCTATCTTTTAATTTTCTTGACTGTTTGCATTTTTTATTAGTAATTTTCCGTTGGTGAAATTAGATTTTCCTGAATTACTTCGCAAATAGTGGCGGTTATTATGTCCTCACTTTAAAATAGAATTTGATGAAACTGTACCGTGAAGTAGAATGTAGACAATTGCCCTTTCTTTCGAAAAACTTTTAACATTGGAGTCTGCGTTTTAATCTTATCGCTGGAAACTTCTACCGAAAGGTGAATTTATTTCTTAACGACTTTCAGCGTATCAGCGCAGCACAATTTCATTCCGTTCATATCAATCGGATGTTGATTTATGTGTGCGTAAACGCGTATCTGTCACACAAATTGTTATAAATTACATAATTGAGATAACACTCACTATTATCGTTCATTCATAACACGTTAAGTGAAAGTAGGCATGTATGTACAGCACTGTGCAAAAGAAAATGGCATCCTTTATATTATTCACGAATGTTCTTGGTGGTTTATATAAAATAAAAACTTAAGAAAGAAAGGGTGAAATGCAGTTGAACAAAATGTCTCTTAAACTTAAGAGTTCTAGTGACTTTATTAGATTGAGGCCAGACACATGTTTGAATTAACGAATAAGTATTTTTAATTCCTCACTGTTGTTGAGTTTAAACGTGGTCGTACAAGTCTTGAAGACGACCCATGTCCAGGACGTCCAAAAAGTGCATCAACACCAGAAATCGTAGCAAAAATACAGGATATGAGTTTGGAAGATCGTCGATTGACTGAGAAAGATCTTGTAAAGGCACTAGACATCTCATTAGGCAGTATTAGCCATATTTTAAGTGAAGTTTTGGGTTTCCAAAAGCTGTGTGCACAATGGGTGCCGCATTCGTTAACAATGTAACAAAAATACATTCGAATGCGACTTTCTTAACAACATGTGGAGCGTTTTAAAAAGGATTTTGTACGTCGATTCATCACTATGGATGAGACTTACCATGATCCTGAATCAAAACAAGAGACTAAAGAGTGGTGTGAACCTGTTTCTTCAGCTCCAAAAGGAGTTCGTGTCCAAAAATCAGCAAAGAAGGTTATGGCATCAGTTTTTTGGGATATTTAAGGGATATTGTTGGTGGATTATCTTCAAACTGGTAAAACAATCAACTCTGTATATTACTACAAACTTTGGGATAAATTGGATGAAAAAATTCGGAAAAAAAGACCTGGTTTTCATCAAAATAATGCACCTGCTCACAAAAGTGTTTTAACAATGGCTAAATTCAATGAATTGAAGTACGAATTGCTTGATCATCCCCCGTATTCACTAGATTTGGCTCTCTCTGACTTCTGGCTGTTCTCACATCGTAAAAAATTCATGCGTGGAAAGCATTTTTCGTGTAATGATGAAGTTATAGCAGCCATAAAAGAGTATTTTGCAGACCTTCCGGAAAACCACTATAGGGATGGAATTCATAAATTGGAGGAACGTTGGAATAAATATATTGAGGTTTTGGGAGAATATACTGAATAATAAAAAGCATTTCAAGCCATAAAATCGTGTTTTTCATTTCCATTCTAGAAACTTATTGAACAACCGGTTATTGTTTAAGAAAACATAGAACATTCATCGTCTTGTACTAAATAGGGATAGACACTACTTTTGCCAAGATTATCAGCCGAAGTTCTGAACGAGGATACATGTTCTTACTCTATATACTATAAGAATTAGTAAAGAAAGCATGTCAGTAAATAATTGTTCAACAGAAAGCTGAGGTAAAAAAATGCATTCAAGGATAGTCAACAACAACTCATTAAAGCTCAGTGCTGACAAAATTCAACGTTGCACTTATCCATCTTTTGCAGAGGCAAGACCTTTTGTCAACGTTAATTTAAAATTCACGATTGATAAGTATAAAACCATTCTGTAACATAAGCCAGAGTCGTTGGAATATTGAATGATTTTTTGGTGCTGCCAAAAGGGCCAGCTCTGAATATACGCTGTATTTTGCCGGAAGAATAAATGAATGAGTACTCACATGAATTTCTCAAGGGATGTAATATCAAGTTGTACGGATTTCTATAATACAGATAATATTCGGTACCACCAAATATCATGACAATTAGATTAGATTATATTAAGGTTGGGTGATCCGACAAACCTCTTTCATCGCTACCTTCCAAATCTATTGTGATTCCTCTTAATCCTATAACTTTACCGTCTTTATGAGACTTATCGTCTTCAAGAGCGGTTTCTTGATGTAGATATGCGCTGTAGAAGTTTTCTACACCCAGTACTACAAACCTTGTCCTCGCCAGAATTTCGTAATGGCCCAGCACATGAAATGGGGTATCTAGACTAGTAGACTAGTAGTATTTGCAAATAGCAGTTTCTGCTAGGTCTATGTTGTGCATATACCTCTTTAGTCTACAATGATCGGTCAGCAGATTTATTATCATTTTGACAGTCGTCCTGTCTTCACTCAGCAGGTTTCTAGTTCTTTTAGGAACACCTTTGCCAGCCTTCGTCCTGGTAATCCTTGCCACTATTCCTCACGACTATTAATTAACGCGGCACACGTTTAACCGCGGTGATTTTACTAGGGATGGTAGAAGTCCCATTCTTTCCCTCTCATCAAATTAGGTTAATGGCCAGGTACCAAGATACATTTTGCTAATAAAAAAAAAGATATAAGTATAAAGTGCACACAACAACCATCGAATGGTCCTTTACATATTTGGAAGACTTCTTACTTTCTTTACTATCGTTCATAGTTAGAGATGTCCTAGATGATGAAGTTCTTTCCCTTTGATGTTTTTGCTGTTTGCTGTTTTGGTTAAGGATAACAATTTTCGGGACACCCGTAATTAAATTATACATATATGTACATTAGCAAATTGTTCCACGTCTATCCATTTTTAAAGTCTTGAAGGTAGAATAGATGGTACATAATACGCTCGTATTAAAAATCATGTTAAAATTGAACCCTATTAAAATGATCGTGATAGTAACAGCTTTTCTGTAGCAGAATTTTTATATTGTATTTAATAGATGGTGTTTTATGAATAAAATGGTGCTATTAATGCATAATGGTTTAGTACGCCCGTCAAAATTGCTGTGCATTTATAAAAAGACGTGATTTATGATAATATAAATTATTCTAGTATTCTTAAAAACAACTCGTAAGATGTAGATAGATAATGCTGCTTTGAAGTTAGATATAAATACACACTTCATATATTATGACGTATAATTATTCAGCAGTTACTATACTACTTGGAATTCTACCTGAAAACTTTTTTTAAAGTAACGTAGTTCAATTACCTCATACGTGTTTAGTGTCAGGTAGTCTAAACAATAATGGATACACACCAGATTCTTGAAATTATGGAATAAAATCATTATCATGTTACGTTATTCGGTAACACGTCCTACGTGATGTGTACTCATTAGTATCATTATAATTAACATCCTAGTAGTGAAACCTTGTTATGCACCAGTAAATCAGAGAGAAGAGACTACTAATTATAATATGACTAAAGAATTATAAGAACGTACAGTAGTTGGCCTGTAATGAGCGAGTTTTGTTGTTCGTTGCTATAAGCGTATTCGCAAATCGGAGGTAACTATGTAGAAATGTATAGATATACACATACGTAAAGATAAAAACTAGTATAGTAATAGTGGATGGTAGATGCTGTTTTCCTATTTCCCATTTTCTCTATAATTCATATCCACTATGTTTATGAATTAGTTGCAAGATTAAAACTTTAATTAGAAAAAGCTACGGTGGGTAGTTTTCTGCTCTGTAAATTTCAGTTTAACTGGCTTTTACTGAACTTTAATTTTCATACATAATTTTTAATTATTGTTAGTTGCCTTGAGTTTTAGATTTAATTTGTTAATCCATTTACGGTTTACTACAGGTTGGGTATGATTTAGAGAGAATTTATTACTTCATTATATTTTAAAGCTGTTCTGAATTCTGAACTATCTGTACTTGTTGTTATATGATACAAAATTTCAAAATGTTAGTAAAGGTACTGAAAGTTTGATTAAAGTTTGTCAAAAAGAAGATACGGTTAAAGTGTTAATATTAGTTGACAATGAAAAGTCACATAAGTTGTTTTTGCCTTACGTGTGGAGTTCTTTGGCTGCAACTTAGATGGAAAACAGATCTGTTAATATTTCCTCAAAGCATCTAATGCTTGAGTAATAAATGGAGATAAGCAAAAGTGATAATTTCAGATATAAAGATTTAATAACGTTGATTTGTTAGACTTTTCTGGCATGAGCTGGATCAGCGTCTTTTGCCGATGAAACTCTTAGAGGGTGTGCTAGCAATTTCTAATCACCTGAATCAACAGTACTTGCGGTCCAAACGTCCATATCTGGTTTAATTATAAGGAATATTGTTGAGTATTGAGGCATTAATATACCAAAAATTATCCTGGTTGCCATATTAGAGAATTGCGTCATTAGATCATACTACTACAGACCATCATCTCTTGCGGGTACTTTTTCTGCAAGCTTTGAAAAAGAAAAACGGAAACTTGCGAATAAACCTTTAGAAGGAATTTACTTCAGTCTTCAACGGGGCTACCTTCAGTTAATTTCTAAGGTATTTATTACTGAGACATTTAAAGGTTGTTCCCTATATGATTCCACCTACTCTAAACTGCTAGAGTTTATTATCTGGGAGTTATCTAGTTTTTAGAATAAATCCTATCCTATACTATCCGCTCATCTAACGTATTATAATGTGCTAATCATTGATTACGCGGATGATACAAATAATTTTGGTTGTAAAGAGCAACAAGACGATACCAACCAAAATTAATATCGCAGTAAAAATGCTCATGCAGCAAGTTTTCCAAAAAAAGTTTCATATAATCTTGAAGCAAATAAATCAGATTTTTATTCTAATAGTATGAGAATGGCGGAAGATCTTTTCGGATCAGTGCACTGGGTCGTTCTGGTGATGCAAAACACGTTTTCTTGCAGCAAGAGCAAGACATTTTAATTTTAGAGAGTTTGTCCGGGTGAGTCCTTCATGATGCTTTAAGAAATTAAAATGATGCACAGTTGACACAGTTTACATATGTTTATGTAATACATATATTATGCTTCTTATTTGTGCATACAAACATTGCTTGAATTTCAGCAGATTGAAAGACGACAGACGTTTCGATTATTGAATCATCTTCCTCAGACAATTACAAAAATTTTGAAACAAATACTGCATGTTGTAATAAGTAAAACATTTTATTGCACAATGTGAACAATGTTCTTACTATTGTAGTAAGTTCTACAGACTATTTGTTTTAACTAATTTGAATATTAGAATAAGCGTTAAATTAGTCCGTATCGAAACTCACACTTTCCATGGATTCACGCATTGATTTTGCCTTGGTTTCCAGTTGGAAAACAGGTGGACTAAATACGTATGTAATGCATGTTAAAGCTTCCACTATGGTTTATGCTCATATGTGTATATATCAGGCATCTTACCGTCTGCAGATGGTACGTCGAAAATATTGAAGATCTTACCTGCAACAAAAAAGAAATGTAATTAGTTATAAAACTCTTTCCCTTTGATCAATTTGCAAGTTCAATAGCGATAACATACAATAGCCATTCAAATTCGATCGCATGCCGCCAACGGGCCTGGGATGATGTAATAAGAACCATTAAGCGGTTGGTTACACTGGCAGCATTGTTAATTCACTGCGCGAATTTCAGAGCAATATATCGGCTTCCAGAATGTATATTAAGTTTCCGTGACCTCTCTTCGTCGGGTACCCACTATCTCGAGACCGTACGCTTACACCTTCCAATCCGATCTATTACTACACGAAAGTGAGGGAATCTAGATGGTGTATGCGGTCAAGTAACAAATCTTAATTATTGCAAAGTTTCGGTCTCTAATTGGTGAAATGTTTGACTGAAAAGTGTTTCCCGGGCTCTTTGCGTTCGAGAAGTTTGCGATAACTTCATTAGAAATACCGATAATGGTGTATAATACGCGCTTGCAATTAACTTATTAATAAACTAGATGTTGGCGAATTGTATTTATACGATAAGAGAAAAATATTATCTACAAAAGAAATTCAGTTCTGTTCATTAGTTTTAATACTTTAAGAGCGTTGTGAGATCTACTACTCAATTTCAGGTTAGTATCTTGTGAAACCTCGTTAGAGTGGCGGTTGGTAAAACGAAATCTACTTATATTTTGTATTATTAGAGGAGGGATCTAGACGACTTTAATTTAGTTATACCGTGGGTATAATGAGGTTATGAGTACCTTTATAAATTTCTTAAAAATCTCCTTGAAAAAAAAGGAAAGATTTTCTGCCTAACGAAAGGAATTTTACTGCGGAACTCAATTAGGAAGCTAAAATAAATTCTTTTAAACGAAGAAGTATTAATGGTAACCACATTGAAGGAAATACAAGAAAGAGGTTGTTTAAAATGATAAATATTCTTATCGGCAGTCTTAATTAATTATTGTTAATTATAGAAATGGTATTGGCAACGTAAATATAAAAAGCTGCAAGTCGCGGAAGATTGCTATGTTACGCTTTGTATATCTGCCGCATCTTCCGCATTTTATAAGTCTGAAGATTCAATATTCTTAGGAGCAAGTGCAGAAACTGTTAGAAGGAAACTTCAAATAAATGTTTAAATTGCAAAAATCTTTCACTTTTCTTTTTAGTTTATTCCATTAAAAATTGGATTATAAATATGTATATATAAGTATATATATTGTAGCCAAGCACCATACTCAACTGACAGAAACCGTATAAGCTGCTGATCGCCTCTACGAATAATTAAGCTTAAGAGGTAGTTGCTCGCAAAAATTATTAATTAGAACGTTTGAGCTCTTCCAACAGACGCCTTTGATCGCCTGGGCTGTTAATAGCATTCAATCTAGTGTGTCGGTAAACAGCAACGCGCGTTGTAGCGCGCTGTGCTATCAGAACCATGTAGCACAAGAGGCTATACATAAAAATCCTTTGACGTAGTTATTTACGAAATGCATGTGTATTCGCATATGTGTTTTACAATAATGTTCGAACATCATCTGGTCGCGCTCAAAGTTTGAAGGCATACACAAACGGAGAGATTGTCAATTGGATGTGGAACGGAAGTACCTCGTTTGTAATATGAAACATACTTTACTTTTTCTAATGCTGTTGATAGCTAATCGATAGTCAATAGGTACTTGTGCTTATGGTTGACGTTTTAATTAAAATGTAAGGTATAATTAGTACATTTGAAAAACTGCGTATATGAGAAGATAGTGAAGATAGAATAGTTTATATTTTATTGGAAATATGACAATTCAAGGGTCTTTGGATGTACAAATGTTGATACCTTTCCTGCAAGTTTTGAAGACTTATTTACAAGTCAGGCAGTACAATAAATAATAAATAAGTATCGTATATTGTCCAGTTTTTGCAAACGTTTTGAGATACCACATGTATCAAAAGCTCTGTCTTTAAATTCCGGTAATGTTCTGGATAGCTTAGTTTTATCTAACTTTTGTAGAACTTGCTGATTTAATCTTTATAGATACCGATTTTGCGAAATTTATGATACATTTTACACATGATGTGCGTGGTGGATGCGATATCTATAGATTTTTCTAATACATTTCAAAGAGATGTGCTTGATGTGCTTCTAAAAATGGCTTCGTAGAAATAGGATAAATTTGAAAGCAAATATAAATATATTACAGCATTAGTGGTGGCAGTAATAATAATAAAAGTAATAATAGAGTTAATTAAACAGACAGAACATAATTATTTATAAATCAGTACCTGCCTAACTGGATATCATCTGAACGCTGCCCTTCCTTCAGTTCCATCAATAATGAAGAAAAATTAACAAAAGTGTAGACGTGCATACATTACTTATCACAATTTCCTCAACAGGCTAGCAAATCAAAAGACAAGAAAGAAAAAAGAACAATATATTATACCATATTTACATGTATCGATCAATCCAATAGGCGTAGCAGTATGACAAGATACAGCAACCCCGCAACAAAATAATCTTAATGCAAGAAAAAGATATTCTTTGTACTTATTCTTGAACATAGTAAAGAACAAAGATCTATGAAGTAAGACCGTCTTCAAGTGAGATCGAAATTTTGCACAAAATGCATGCTTCATAATTAATTTGGTTTTAGTTGCATCCTGCACACACCAACATTCCAATTACGTTGCTTTACCGCACCCGAAGAATGGTTTTTCGAGAATTCGTAACCTAAGTGGATTGCTTTTTCCCTGTGTATTTCCATCCTAACAAGATGCCTGAAATAGTGCTTCCGCGCTAAAGAGATTTATTGCAATGGTAACATATTTACCGTAATTCCATTTGAGAACGAATAATACGTTACCAGTATTAATTAAAAAAAAACTTTTACCAGGCGCTGCAACAAAGCTTTTTTAATTTCTTAGTGGAGATTTTCCTGGTTAATTTTTTCACAACGTACAATGGCTTTGAACTGTTGCTTCCAGCCGCTGCAATAACGCTGCCATCTATGGACCAGTCACAATGTTAAGAAAATGAATTAGAACCATATTATTTCCATAAATAGTAACCAAAGAATAATCGTTCCTCATGCTTAAATTGTGCAACTTCTTCTATAACTTCTACACTTTTACAGTCTTGCCTTAAAATTTCTGCATACCTAGGACGATAAGAAGGCGTAGGGCCTATTGCCATAGGAACCAATTTTCGCCAGGAGGTAGCCGTATTTCCTCCACTTTTGGTACATCTACAGTTGTATTGGTTCAATATTAAAAGTATATCTATCTTCTAACTGTAGTTTTTACTGTTTGTTAAGACAGCTGAATTTCCTTTGTTTACTTGTACGAAGATAAAGTTCTCGTTGCTTCGCATTTCTTGTAATGTAATGCTTTCTATCCTTGCTGGTGAATTGTATTTTTGCTATCTACAACAAGTTTCATGTCTGATTCTTCTGATCTTCTCAGATAGCAGATATTGTATGGCAGATTGATACTTTTTGAATATCTCGGTAAAGGTAATAGCAAAAGTTCAATCTCTTTGTCAAAATTCCGCTTTTTATGTCAGTTTATGTGGCAAGAGGTTTATCAGTGTTACGATATTTAGTTCTGATTAAGTATTTAGTTTCTTGAGGGAGAGTTTGTCGAATTGTTGTGTAAAGCTGATATTGTGAATGTTTCTAACTGACTCTACCAACAGTGTTCAATAGCTCTTCATCTAGGCTCTGACTCAGTTCTAGATCTAGATTATAGAATTGGGCGGATGGCTAATTTATTTCTTTGCATGCGTAATAAACCTTCACGTCAATGTGTTCTATTGTATGTCGAATGATTTTTTAACAGCACTAGCTTTGGGGTCATGTTCTATCATTACCTTCTGGTTCGACAGCTGATATAAATGTGAGATTTGTAGTTATTGGTTTAAATTATTCAAGCTTGTTCTTTATCTTGTCAAACTATGCCAATTCAACTTCTATTAGATAACCGCACTTAAAACGAATAACATTAATACGTACACAGTTGTACTTAGAAGAACCAACTCCATTAGTAATCCAGAGATTGGAACAGTGCAAAAACTGTGGAATGCCTTCATCTTCTTGGATTATTTTCTTCATTATTTTTTCATTTATTCAAATCCGTGAAATGCTTCACCGAATTGGAACAACAAATCCAATCGTAAGTCAAGATTTTCAAAGACTTTAGATAATATGCATAACATACATCGTTAACAGATCGTAAATCAGAGAAAATTAATCCTTTGTTCTGTTCAAACAATTAGATAGAGACACAGTATTCAATTAAGCGAAAATGTTACGTTTCGAATAGCACTTGGCTGCATCTTCTAAATATAATCGTCCATTAAATCGTATAAATTCCTTAAGCTTCCCATAAATTAGCACAGATAAATATTTATTTTCCTGCTGTGATATTACTGTAACATTTTTATGGCCTTGACTTGACGTGCAGCGATAAATCTAACCTAACCGCTCGGTAAATGCTCTCCTCCTTCAATTGAATAACTTGAAACTCACCTAGTACTTCATAGCATTGCACACACAGTTTGAAATGGGGGCCGATTGCGCGATTCAATCGTTCACCGCTAGTGGGTGCGCATTCAATAGTTTAAGAGCACTTGCTATGAACGATATTGCTACTGCTATTCAGGTTAATTTGAGTACATTACTGATATATACAGATGATATTTAGTTCAGATGCAACATGTATCAGGTTTGTATGTATAGCATATCGGTTAGCCCCCATTAGTATTCAATTCTCAATAATGTGGTTAGTTCAATTATCAGTACTTGGATTTAGCGATTCTCTGCGTAAGCCAGAGTGGTGCTGTTGGTTGAAGGGATGAGATTAATTGCTAGTAACATTCATTTCCGTCTTAAAATATGAATATTTAGCTTCGGGTAATGCAGAGAATTTGTCTGGAAAGTATTTGGAACATTTTCTTCCTTTATGGAGAGGTGCTTTATTATTTCAAGCTTCATATGACGTGGATTCAGAAGTATGTCTCTCTGGTGGATAGGATTTTCCTTTACGATGTTCGTTACCTAAATTTTCCAGATCTCTCATAGCTTTATAGAGATTGTAAAAGGAAATAATTAAAAAGCGAGATTACATCGCGCTACATGTAAAAGTCATACGTAATGGAGAGATTTGGACGTCACCTTCCAATTCAGTACCTACTCCCCAAAAAAATAAGAATATTACGATTTCGTCAACAGCATTTTCTCATTGTAGGCTTATGTTATAATCCAAGTCTATTCCATAACTTAATTGCTAATAGTAGTGGCCACTTATCTTAAGCATTTTTTTTGCAATTGGATTTTATTTCTAGTAGTTGTCAACACTAACATTTTGACGGAATTACAAAAAAAAGTTGGATCAATTTAAATTGCTACTTCCTCTTACAATTAGTAACAAAATAGACTATAGACTAGGTTATCGTCTTCTTGTGGAGGCTACATAAACGTTTATTGGTGATGGTTCAAGTTTGTTCTGGTTGTCTACAAATCTGTTGAGATAAGAGATCGGATACTCTAATATATTTTTTGGAAATGAAGGTAAATGTTCTGCACAAACTGATATATGTATTTTTGTTATTATACTATGAGTAGTTTCTCTTGCTAACGAGTTTTACTTGTATCTTTAACGTTAGCATTCCTAAAGTGATTTTTTCTGCTTCTAATAAGATATAACGCCACGAAAATCACAATCTGAAGTAAAAATATTATCATGGGTCATGTTTCACAATAAGACATAACATACTAGCTGTGAGTATATCTGTGGGATACCTGGATGTTTAATGTGATAGTCTCCGAGAGGTATAGAGATCGATGCCCGGCGCCTCCACCATTTTGACATGACTAACTTTTTTTAGAATAAGGAAAAGTTTTTGTGCCGTGTGTACATCTGGGAAGTAGTTGGATATCAGAGGATAGACTCTCTTACTAGCTTATTTTCAACGAGATCCACTAAAGCTGTACTATTCGTTACTATTTACTTTATTTTATTTCTTCACTAAGTTACGTATTACTTAACTGATGAAGTAGATGCTACCTATCCTTATGTCACATTCTATTCTCCTTTACTTAAACTACCGTTAGATCATCGCGTAATTACGTCGTCCCTAGTCTTTAGTCAGTAAATTCATGGTGTGGATGCTTTCAGATTTTCGTATCTGTTGATGAAGACTGAGTGAACCGATCAAAGATTTATTTCATTTCTCTACCTAATGAAACCTCTTCTGTCGATATCACCGACGATTATAATAAAGAATATAATCGTTGAAATTCTGTATTATTTCGTGAACTAAATATTGACCTAACAGCTCTTGGGTCACTAGTTGTTTTTCTGAATGTCTTGTACTACTAATGAATTTTCAGATTTGGATGGAAGCAAAGTGACAAAGTTTTAAATTGAGTAAATATGGATGATGACCATCTTATTTTTGGTCAAATACTATGTTGCTTGCATGAAATGTATTGCCGTGATCTAATGATTAGTGTTTTTCTTCCCCCAATGTGAATTTTTCCGTTGCGTATTATTATTCTCGTAAAAGATATTACTTTTTCTACTGTGACCAGTGATTCTCGGTGTCTCGGTTATAGCTAGAATACCAACTAGCCCTGTAGATTATAACTTTTAAAATGGTTTTGCTGAGTTTACTGCACACACTAACTGCTGTTTGTGAATCAAGGAACACCAACGCATGGCGATATTTCAAATTCTACTCGTGAGGGGTCATTCTGAGCAACGTTCTTCTTGAAATAAGTTTGTGTCAGAATTGAAGCACTCAAGATTTCTCAAGCCAGAAGGTTCTTGTTTCTAGTGTGGTTGACATGTTAAGTTAGCATGACCTTCTGACTTTCCTCACCCGAGTTTCCTAACAGGTGAAGAAGTATTTGAAACATAATCGTCCTAGGAGATCTGGACGCAAGCAATTGTTCTTTGCACTCGATACTAGTTCAATCCTTTTTTGCTACAGCAAATTGTGATTTTTTCAAAGTGATAATTATTTGTTGATGTAAAGTTGGATTGTTCTAAATCATTACGATATCATATACACAATTGGGTGAGATTTATCTTGCATCGATATCAAATAGTTCATATGATACAGTATTTTTGAACTTGCCCAAAAAGTTCTGTATAATGTGTTATATTAAAAGTCCAATATTTGTAACTTACGAGTTGTGAAACCTACCGTGCTACGCAAAATCGTTTTTAAGACGAAATACAGCGTATAAATAAACTGAATTGCCTTTTTTGCTCTAACTCAATATTTTATTCCTTGAGAGCTTCCAAAACATTACTAAATCGTACCAACGACAAAACTTCAGAATTTGCGATAGCATATCCTCCATCCTGCGAAGTTGGCAATAATTTCAATTCTTGATGGCGCGTTGGAGGAAATCACCGCCACGAACAAGCGCTAAGAATGGGAAATCTTCAGCGAGTAGTAAAATTAATCGCAGCGGTATCTCGAACGACTGCTATCTACTGACTCCTCGCAAACTAATTCGTTCGACTTGGTCTGATGCTGGCGGGCAGATTTCGAAGAGGAAGAAATAACAATCGGCGGCAACACTGCCGACGTAGTGTCGGTCTTATAAATCAAAGTTTCGACTTCCACCTGGTCCGGTTCCGGTACGAGAAGCTCTCGAGCGTGTTCGTCTGCAGCGAATTCGCGCGCCGTGGCCATTGAGCTATAGTCCTCCCAGGACGCATAAGACCGTATGCACTAAATTCACCGTAATTTTCCAGGCCCCGGATGGTTTCGGCTAAGAGCGAAAAAATGGATTTCCCGGTCGATTTCTGCGAAAATACGGGAGCGCTTTTGTTCGATTTTGTTAGAGATTCTTTGAGTTGTCATTTTATGATCCTGTCAAAGCAATGTTCCTGTTTTTTTTTCAGAGGTGAATACTCAGTTATGAAATTCATTATTTAAAACTTAACGGGAAATTACAGCAAATCTCTTCCAGACAATTATTAATGATTCAGATGATAAATAACCATCGATATGCAAACGTAAAATTAAAATCTGTCCTAACACATGTATGTGCTATTTATGGTATAAACATCGTCAACGCATACAAATATTCTAATTCTAATCAACATTTTCGTTGTAGGCATATACCGAGAGTTTCATATGGACGAGGGACTGTTAAATAATCCTACTTCATACTACAGTACTGTAATTTGCACAAGGTTTCACTCCCAATACTAAACCTGAGGTGCATTTGCTTTGAATGGAAAGTTTTTACTGGTCGTTATGATTGCCTTAAATGTAGTTTTCCTAAGTAGAACAGGTCTGTTAGTATATCCAATTGCTGATAGGTTCCAACTGTCTAATTTGAGGGTATTTAGTTTTGAAATGATATTCCAGTGTGAGACAGTTTGTGATCAGGTTTCCAACGTTTTAGATGAGTGGAACATTTAGTGGCTGGCTGTGTCAGAATATGTATGTATGCGTGTGAATTTTGGCAACGTTTCTAAAGCACCAACCAAAACTTTAGCGGGAATGGGTGAGCTCCCTGTGATAGGCTGTGCAACTTGGCAAACTTCTAGCAACCAATTTATATATAGAATGTGCTATTTTGTGCGGTACAACATGATCCTAAGTTTCTGATCCGAAATTGAAGCTGGTCTTCTGGGTAGAGCGCGTTTATCTTGGTTGTTTTTGGAATATATTTAAGATCTTAAAGCATCTTATGGGCTTGCGTCTGTTGCTTCAAAGATTAAACTATTCAGTACAGAATTTTGGCAAAGATAATACTTGTTAGTAGGCTGTTTCCATCACCATATATAAAAAAAAGTAATAAAAATCTATTTGACGGATGTAATGAATGTATATACAAAATAAATAATAAAAGTGAAGCTTGCTGTTGGTCCTGGTAAGACTAGATGGTGATGCCATATCGCTATGTACTCAAATTTATTTCTTAGTTATAAAATTGATCAAAAAAGTGTAACTGAAATTTTGAGCTTTATCTTAACATTATGACAGAACTGTTCAAACCAAATTACTCGATTTAGCCTTCACTACGTTGAATTGTGCCAGTATAGTTAAACACGATCAGAATTCTTTTGGTTGTTGAGGGTACCACCCTGTATTAGTTTTACGTCTGTATTTTCGGCGATGATTGGCAGTGATCATTAATCTAATGACAGATTTAACATCAGGGCAGTATTCAGGAATATTGAAGAATGATACGTCTAGCAGAAATTACACATAATATTAGTTCTTGCACTGACTTTGACTTGACGATTACAGCTTTCTATTTCTCCAACCTTAGATCATACATTTTCACTCTTGTTTACTTAAAACTGTACTATTCTTAAAGAACAAACTTATTCCATTTGACCTTTGATTATAATTTTCGGATCATATTTTTCAAGCTACACTTCTGCATAGAGCATTTAAATTGTTGTCGGATTTACTTTCTCTTAGATGTGCTGCAAAAGTTTTGTCAGTCTAATTTCTAAATTAACAATTTTGAAGGACTTCTGTTCTCAACAAAAATTATAAAATATTGGTCCGTTTTCGTTATTGTTGAAAATATACCAAAACAGTTTAGCCCACTGAAAGTATTTTCTGCCTTAGACGCCCGATTGCCTAGAAGAAGGGGATAGGACATAGCTTAATCGCTTGAATATCAAGTTTATTTTAATTATTTTAGTATAGAGGGCTGAAAAGATTATTTGATATGGAAGTACATGAAAAAATATAAACTTAAGCAACAGTATATTTTTGACGTTTTACAAACCTTAAGCTGGTACACAAGAAAAAAAGTGCCACTAATATCGAAGCAAGGTTGTGATATCTTGTAAGAGACTCTCAGTATCAGCAAAATTTATTCAGCACAATATTGATAAAGGGGTTAATAAAGGAGAGTTAGATTATTAAGCCTCAAGAAACTATTCAGAATTAACCTCATTTTACTATAAATTAATGAATTAACGGAACCTATGTAATGTAACATACATATGTCTTTTGAAAAATATCATTCCTAAATTATTTCTGCCACGGTTTTATATTTTGCAGCTATACAACATGGAATGAAAGGTATATAAATAATGAAAATTAAAAATTCTTTTGTTATATGCAAGTAAGAGGGAAGATTGCTTATCACCGTTATTTAACTAACTAAGAAATATAAATATGCTCACAATGTTAACCGGAACAAAAAAAAAATGGAGAGGAAACAGTTCCTCAGACATCTCCATCATCTCTAGAGCTAGACGGACAGAAACCAGTAATTATGGTCATATACATGCCGTACATCAAGAGCACGGTATGATTAGCATTTATTTACGCAAAGAATGCAATTGTTCTTTATTACTAGAAGGCCAACGAACTTTCTTATTCAACAGAGCGAAAAGTTTAGAGAAACAATGGCGTTGCTTTCCCTCTAAAAGACGATGTAATAAATCAGGCTGGTGTCCGTAATTAAAACAGGAGTGTTAATGCTGATACGTACATCTACTGTTGCTCATAAAACTGTAGACATTTATGTTTTAACAAAGTAACACATGCTTGATAAAATACATTTTAGCGTTAAGACCAACGTTGATGTACAAACATCCATTGTAACTAGAATATTTCTACTAGTTTCTGCAACGGGAAAATTATAATTACATGAGGTTTATACAGTTAAAAATACCATAGTAACTCATATTATGTAAGATATATAGTAAATTTAGATTAAACGCTTTGGTAGAAGCAAGACAGATTATTTAATTAAATATCTCTCTAAATTATTGATAATTTTATACATTAAAGTGTTTCAATCCTTCTGGCTAATAGTGTATATACACACCTATATAACTTAAAAGGATACAATGAACTTCGTAATTTAGATTGCAAACAGATAATTGTTTGTTGAATAAGCAATGTATTAAATAGCAAAATTGTATTAATCATAGTAGTCAGCATGTTAACTCTGCTAACTGTTATTACACACAATACTTCTGGAAAACATCAACTAATTAAAATTTCCATCATTTCTCTTTAACAACGTCAAGTTATCGCGAAATTCCTACCAGTACTTCAAATTTAATTAATCTTACTGTGTATTTAATCGAAACCTGTCAATTTTTACCTGGACTATATTTAATTGACTTGAGAGAAAAAAATCACGAACTCAATAAAATCTTTGCAATTTCAACCTAGGTGGTAACTAACTGCGTTTCTCGTCTTAAATATCGTAAAAGTTTTCAATTTAGACCGATTTAACTAGATAAGGCAGATTGCGAAATCTAAAATAGTCAATATTTAATGTAGACATCCATTTGAAGATTTGTC
>SMLS01068365.1:0-51368 GCA_004785975.1 Popillia japonica
ATACAGATTCAATCAAATTCTCTCTCTATTTTCTCTTAGCCGTAATAATTAAGTTCTCAATTATACTCTTCCTCAAAGAAACAACGAAATTATGTTTGCAAATGATGTATACTTATGTACATATATATGATTCTAGTAATAATGCGTTTTTGCTATTAACATACGCAGACATATGAATAAATTAATAAAAAAGAAGCATTATTTTCTTGGATGATAACTAAACCACAGACTTAATATAAAAGTTAAATATCACTACCTACGCCACGCTTAAAAATAGAATTTTTTATAACAGCACCCCAAATTCGCATTTAAGTCACCTTTGCTGTACATATATGTATGTGTTCTAAAAACAGCTTTTTATATATGAATATAAGGACTTCACGGTAGAAACTAAATCTTCCTTCATCAAGCCCGATAAAATATTGGCTCCAGTTTGTAGCGGTAAACGAGTTTGATATTATCTTTCAACCCTTTGTATTTATAGTGATTCTGTAGGTGGATATTTGAACGTACAACGTAGAAAACCCTCTTTAATCGAACAATGTTTAAAAATAATCTATAATCAATGGAAAATTTAAATCGAAAAACATCGAAAGTGTAAGGTTTCTAAATTTACATATGTATGTATGTACGTACTTCGCTTTCTTTAGTTAGATTCCTTCAAAGGATGTAAAGTAAATATTTTTATATAATTACATAATTAAGATCAACAAGTAATAAGAATTTATTCGATATTTTCTTAATTAAAAACAGAATTTTCGTTTTCCTTCTATTACGAAGACAAATTTATTTAAATCGATGACAATGCAAATTAATCTAAGAGAATTTCACTTGGCGTTAAAGTCGAAGGCGCAGGCCGGGAAGCTTTGGTGCAAACGCCGCAAATATATTCGCAGACGACATTAGTACAACTCGGTCGTAATGAAAACGCCTTTTCGAAATGCTAAGACTCTAATTCCGACGGAGATAAAGCTAACTTAGTCTTGTTTCGGGATGAGTGCTAATTGCATACTGGATGAGACTTAGCCCACATTAGCGCCGGCGAAGTGAGCGGTAGAATCGTACTTACTGAAGTTTGGATATTGAGCCTAGCACTTACTGAGAACTTATTCTATTAAAGAACTTAAATAATTTCATGAACGCATCGTGTTTGATAGAAAGTTAAAGTTTTCTAAGATGTGTCCCATCTATTACAGACAAATTCAACTGGAAGAAATTCTTTACACAAACTATTAAGATTGCACCGTTCGTTTGTAACGGTTGGGAAAAAAGATACCCAGGACCCATATTTTAAGTTGACACCATAATTATCCATCAGTATACGGCATGAGCTTGAATTAATAAATATATCAAATGCAAAAATGGAATATTGAAAACGTAGGAAGCTCGAAGGTTAATCCATTTTAATTCACACACCATGATACCCAATTTGTCAGATTTTGATAATCTTTTAAATGTTTGTTTTGATCATAGAAGAAAACATATTTTTTTTTTCGATTTAACGACTTAAGTGACAAAATTAAATACGAATTTAAAAAGTCAGATATAAACATTACATTTACACCATACAATAACAGACAGTTATTTACAAATTTAAAAACTATTATAAATTTACATTTCAAAATATCTTAAATTGTCCACTATATTGTAAACATATTCCTATATAGCACTGAATTTCTTTGTCTGTAGATAATTTTGTTGATAGGCATGGCTAGTTATTTATTTATAATTTGACACGAAATAAATGTAAATTTTATTCCACTGACGAAGTTGTAACGAAAACCAGATTAAATATATTGTAAAGGTTTTGGAATAAATTTGATTGTTCGAATTGCTGTGTTATAATTGACCTAAAAAAGTGGAAAAACTATCTGGATAATTTCGATTTTTTGTGTAAATGTGGCCTTCTTTGACTTTATCACAAAATTTACCTATGGTTATCCACTTAATTCTGCAGCTGTCAAACTGTTTTAAAAAACAATCTTTGTTATTGACAATTTTCTTTTGCAATTATATCGTAATGCACAAGGAATAAACAAAAAAATAATTAGCAAATTTCTCAACAATGTCTGACTGGATTATCATCATAAATCAACAACAAACAAGTCATGTTTTCTCTGTCTTATTATTTTTATCAACTTAAAAACGTTGACGTACTCGTCAAACATGTAAAGAATAAAAACACAAAAAAGGAAATGAGTAGATTTGTTCGAACATGATTAAAATAATAAAGATTTCGTCATTAGATTTGCATAGAATATATTTTAAACCCTAGGGTTAAAGATACCCAAACTAATACCTGTCTTTAAAAAAGGCGATACATTTCTACCTTTTATTTCACCGCCCTATTGCCCTTACATCTAATTTTTCTAAATTATTTGAATACGGTTTCTTAGTGCTTTAATGTCATTTCTGATTGTCAACATGGTTTTAGAAAAAAAAAAACGATTCTACTTCTACTGCCCTTAATGTTCTTCTTCGAAAAATAATTGATTTCATTGAAAATTTTCGTAGACCTAAGTAAAGCTTTTGACTGCGTCTGTCATAACATTCTTCTAAAAAAATTACTATCTCACACACACTACATTCATAACTCCCACAGATGCAATGCCATAATTCATAATTCAGTATCAAATATATTGCATAATGGGGTGGAAGTTTCCCAAGATTCTATGTTGGGACCAGTCCTTTTCGTACTCCTTCTCAATGACTTGCCGCTAAATATTGACAAAGCGCCTCTTATTCTATATGCAGACAATGTCGCTATGATAGCCGATAAAGATGCTCGGTGATACTTGCAATGGTCGTAATGGTTTGTTACCAATAAATTTCATAATAATAAAAGTGTTTACTTATGCTTTCATCCGTATCGGTTACTGCCTACAGCAGACCTTTACTTGCATCTTTCATTCAATAACAAGCAACTTAACAAAGCAGGATACTCTAAATTTTTGGGGTTGATAAGCATCTTAATTGTAGAGTTCATTGTGAGAATCCACTTGTGCTTTTTAATACGAAATTTAAAATCAGTGTTAACTCGTAAGCAGTTGCACAATGTGTATCATGGCTACGTAGATTTAGCTATGAAATTATAATTTGGGATAACTCAACCCTAGCGAAAGCGTTATTTGTCAAAAACCGATTATTCGTTGTTTAACTGGTTTAAGAGCTCTCGGCTCTTGTCAACAAATTTTCAGTCGTTATAAATTTCTAGTGTTACTTTGTTCATTGCAAAATGATTTTGCAAAACCATTCTTCTGTTTCTAGCATGATACGATATAGTTTTCAAAGAAAAATAGTTTTTTTATTACGTCTTTCGTATTAAACTTTGTTTAAAAATGATTTACGGTTTTTTCGATCACGTACACATACATACTTGTGCTGCTCTAGCGGCTTCCGAGCTTTATATAAATATTATATGTAAATGTGTTATGTGAACTTTCGAATAGTACTCGGCAAGGAAACGGCTCCTTTTGCTACAATGCACAATTTGGATTGCAACAAATTAACTATATCGCACTACCAGAAAAGAAGCACTCCACCATTGCGATCACTACGACTAATTTATTTTCTAAGAAGCTTAGATACATTTTACTGTATGTTTATAAAAAAAATAATCGCAATTGGTTGGAATATATTCTTTTCCATTAATGATAATTCCTTTTTATATGCCATTTATAAAAGAATAAGTTTGCCAATTCATATTGTTTTGTTTATTTGTCATGGAGTGATCCTCTATCCAGTGAGGTGGATTGGCATTCTAGCTTAGAGAAAGTCGTGTTTCGCATTTGTAAAGTAACGCATATAACGTAAATTAAATTCGATTAGTATAAATTCTTAAAAAATCTGTCATCTCAGGCGCTCAATTACACAGCAATGACGGAATTACATTCTACCCTAGTTAGCTCACAATTTGTAAGCTGGTGTTAGATCTACCTCATTTGCTTTTAATTCATCTAACAATAAAGAACGTACTATTTGAGCGTTGATGCGTCTTAGCCGACTTTCTCTTCATCTGTATTCGGTACAGTTTCTTCTGTTTCGTTAGAGACCAAGAGCAAATAGCGTGTCTTCTTAATTAATTAATTCGAATATTGCGTGCCTTTGCTATTTACGCAAAGCCTTATATCCGTGATCTCCACCCCCTTGTCGAGGTTCCATTTTCGTCGGCATTCAATGTAGACGGCAAGCTGACGCAGAAAGCTTTATAATACGCTAGTACTTATATCTGAAGTTTGGAACAACAATGAAAACCTGTATAAATGTTATAGCTGGTTTTACTTTCTCGTGCTTTTATGAACATAAAATGAAAATATGTACAGCTCTAATACGTTGCAGAAAGTACTGTAACTATTTCTGATAAATAATGAGTAGACACAGTAGCAAAATTGAAGTATAAATTATAAAGGAAATTTGTTAACCGTAAGATGCACGCCCAAAAATTTTTACATACAAGATGCAATAGGTCGCTGGGCCTCGAAGGGATGTAATGCGCATCCTGGGATTAAAGGTTAACCTACTATATCTTAAATTTATCTAAATAGCTTCAAAAGAGTATAAAGCATAAAACAACGCAAATTCTTAGCTTGAGGCACATATTTCTCCATTAAAATCCTACATGCTCTATTGTTCATCAAACGTAAATATCATAACCTGTTTTGTTACTTCGAATGATGCGTGACACAAATTCTTTCGAAACAATACCCTCATCTCTCCACTAATAAAGGTGTAAATTACTACTAGCGGGCTTATGATCCTACATAAGTAAGGTGCATGAGTACATAAATACTACACGCGTAACTACATAACAACGTTTTACATATTAACATAATTGCGTCCGCACCGTATCGGGATAATACAAAAGACCGTGAAAGTGTTCACAATGTTTGTGTAACAAGGCCGATTCTAAACGAGCCGATAAATCTGTCCGGTCGCATTTTCTATATGTAACCGAGCCGAGAGGGCTTTGACTACATAAATCTCGCATTAATGGTCGCGTACGCAGCTGTACACGGAATGCGGAGAGCTTTCGCTACTCGGCTATATACGCTTGTGTGATTGAGAGTCGTTAATTAATGCTTCGTTCCTACGGTATTTCGCGTAGCGAGATTCAAAACGGATTTGTTTTGAAAAACAAAAATGTTGTTTAGATTAATAGTATTTATATTAGGTATATTGTTTACCATTTACGAAGAAAAATGATCACAAATGAACAGTAGCGTAGGGAATAGAGGCCTATCAGGCGCTGGGCACCACTTGCAGAATAACCAAGACAATCAAAATTTACTAGAAAATTTTTAATTTAACGATTTTTAAGAGATATACAGTTTGTTCCACAAGAAAGGAGGTAAAGTTTTTGCAAGCAAAAGCAACGGTATCTTTATTTTTTCTTTGGGCGTGATGGTGGCATCGATGGGCTACGACGACATTACAAATTCATACAGTGTCGCGAGAAACGTTCAAGACAGCGGTCGATTGGCAAAATGAGTTCTGCGTAAGCAAAACGCTTTGAGGCTATCTTCTTGTGCACGTATAGAAAAGGACCAAAATTGTTATGTGCTGGTCCAGCCAAAGTCAGCATCGAGAAACGTTTTAGCTAGGCTAGCGAGAAGAAAGATTGCGCGATTGGACGAAGGTGATATTCTCGAATAAAGCGACTTTCTGGGCGTGGGTTCCGGTGAAGCGTGCCTGGTTTGTTGCTTGGAGTTTTTTAAGCAAAATTTGGATTCGATCAAAATGCTCAATATTTACAAACATCCAAATTCGACTAAGAAGATGTTCGGGCACGATAATGAGAATTAGTTCTTGCAAAAGAACAATGACCCGAAGCATCGGAGCCGCCTGTGCCGCGCCTGGAAAGAGGAAAATTGCATTGTCACTATTGATTGGCTCTCCCAGTCTCTAGACGCAAACCTCATTGAGAATGTGTGGGCTATTAGGAAGCGTCATCTTGCAGGCAAGCCTGTTCACAATTTAAAGCAGCTTTCAACGGTGATTCGGAAGATATGACGCGCTCTTCCGACGAGTTAGGCAGAAAATCTCGTTGAAAGCATGCCTCAGGTACCAAACTATTCTTAATCCTGGAGGTGATTATACTGTATACTAGTCACTTTCTCTCTTGCATTTTACTTGTATATTCATGTAAAAAAAAAATGGAACAAATAATTAAATTAAAATTAAAGTTATTTAACAGAAGAATGACTTATCACGTCTAAAATAAAAAATATTTCAAACATTGCAATAGTTCAAAAAAGAAACACAACACAAAATTCAGGAATAGCCGTCAGTTATTCCATTTCTTTTTCAAAACAAACTAATGATGCTTTGTTCCGTATAAATTTAGCTCTGTCAGATTCTCGTCAAAATCTTAAGGACTGCAGATTCTATCTTGTTAATACTGAACCATAATCTACGTTCTGTGGGAGATGTAGGTACTCTATCTATTCTTAGCAAACAACTGAAGTTGAATCTAATAGAGTGACCACACTTGCAACGCATACTCCAGTTTACTGACAAGAAAAAAAAACCAAAAATGTGGTCCTCAATAATCGGTTGCAATTCAAGAGTGTACAAGCAGTACGTAACTCAAAGAAAATCGTGGATGTAGAAACACAGAACTTTGTAATGTTTGGAACAAAAACTTAAATGCGAGTCAAATATTTCAGCAACATTCTTTACGGTGTCGGTCCTATTGAGCAAGAATTATTTATAGTGGTGGTGAAATGAATATAACTATTTTTTCTTGTATATGTGATAAAGTAACATTTCTTGACATTTATCCCAAGTCTGTTTAAATTTGATAAAACATAATTCGAAACCTCAATTGTATAATTGCAATGCATAACTCTGTATTACACACATTTTGAAAAAAACTAGTTAGTACTTATTTGTAGTCATGATAGTAAAAACTGCAAGTACAGTTAAGGGTTAATGTCTACTGCAACAGCTGACATAATAGAGCCACCACTTTGCATACAGTTAGTTAACTAGTATGGTACCCTTCCTAACGTGGGACTATGTAGCCTAAACGCAGAACATTGTATAAATCATGCTACACCTATAAGCACTCACATTGTGCATATGGAAGGGCCTTTATGGCATGTAAAATATCGATTCGAATAGGTGTTAATTAAATGATTATACGCTACCGAACGGACAAGCGCAATATTGGAGCGCCTCGTCGAGTTTCTCCCTCGGATCTGTGTACCGTACCGTTGTATAGTGACCTGTTTAACATCGTTATCATAATGCATTAGGAGTAATGTACACGAGTTAACGTGCACTAGTTATCAAGGTGTGTATATACTAGGGGAGTGCGTGCTTCAACAACTACACCCTCGTTTCGAAGAGAAGTTTATGCGGTTAAACACTTTATAAGGACAGCCAAAAGTAACACGAACACCATTAATAAAGTTTATAAAAAATACTCGGATGATCAGAAAATTGTAGAAATATCATTAAAGATGAAAGGAGGGATATTGGAATTATGTGAATAAATTTCGCTTACTCATCAGAAATTGTTCTTCTAAAGCGTTGGTCTTTTGATTAGTAATAATATGCGAAGAATCCACTCAGTGCTTAGCAAATTTACACATAAATGCTTAAGGTTATTTGCATTAAGTATGCCCCAGTTCATGTTGTACTGTGTCGTGTGCAGTAATAGTTATTTACGATAGAGGTGTAGAAAGTGTTGTTTTACTTTGCTTAACTAAACAAGTGTTACTATGTAAACGCAAGGCTTGCTTAATTACGAAAGTAAAGTTATACGAGTACTACTAACACATTGCGTATATTCATGTTAGTAGTAATTTGCAATAAAGCTAACATGAATAGCTGTCGTACTAATGAATAAGTTCTGAAAACCTCAAACATATAAAATAATACGAGGTAGATTATTTTAATAATATAGCAATATCGAGAATCTCTCGAGCGTATAAGCAAGTAAATTTTAGTTGTAAGACTGTTATAATGTTAATTGAAGTCAGTTTGTGTTGGTATGTCAGCTTTTTATAAAAAGTATTTTATAGGTTTTGGCCTCCTCTACACATCGCTATTCCCAAAAGCCTGACCTCTTGAAATATTCGGAATTCTCCAGTATCGTTGAATTTACTCTTCAATTATTTTTGTATAAATATTAAAACATATACACTACATAATGGGATCATATCCATTTAATCCATAATAACAACAGTTCATGCTTTAGATTCCCTTCCAAAGTATGTACTACGTCGAAAGATAAGTATAAACTGGCTATGAGTCATTATTATGCCCGAAGCTCTATAGCAACTTAATATTTAGGTCATCTTCCATTCGAAAGCTAAAAAGGAGAACAAGCAAATATGAAAAGTGAAAAATTGTTTGGAAATCAGTGCAGTAAATGATTTAAAATTATACCCCCTCATCTTGTACAGATTCATTTTAGACGTAGGTATGTATACATGAACCAGAACATGTACTACGTGGAACATCCAGCTGAGTTTATTTTTGAATATTTTAAACGATACACACAGTCCGAAAATATATATTTGCACTAGTTCATTGAGCTAATACGTAGTTATGGCCAATTAATAATCTAAAAGCTGTATCTACTACATATATTATAAAAGGAATTACGCAAACACAAACTTTCGATAAGCAGTGTAGATCGCCAGAATTGCTCGTCGGCTATGTATTATGAACCAGCTCAGTTTTCGGGGTGTGGACTGAGTGGCAAGGGTGCGCCATCCTCACCTGACGTCGCTCCTCTTTCCTTAAACGCACAAACTACGACGGCAGGGAGCCACCCTTCCGTGTTACATGTGTATATACGTTGAGGGAGAAGAAACTACGAAACGGGGCGCCACTGACAACGCCGGGATTCATCTAGCTTTAATATAATATTAATTAAAATGTGTGCGTGCCCTAATGAACATACTTTCATTAATAACGTCGGTAACTGTGGTTGTTAGCGCTGGTGCGGTGTTTGCGGTTGACGAGGTTTATGACGGTGGACATTCCAGAAGTAACTGGAGCTAATTTCAAGCGATATGCGAAACGTAATAGTTAGAAATTTGTAGTGGATCTATTGTATGAAAGAGGATGGAAAATTCTGGCAAACAGGATAGTTTAATGCGATACGAAACATACGGAATATCGTAAATGTATTTTGAAATTACTAACCCGGAACGAATTATTTAGTACTCGTGAGTAACGTTAGTTGGCTGCTAACGTATATTGTAATAAAAATCGTGGTTTATTGAAGAGTGTTTAGTTAAATCTCGCATTGTCATTTAGAATGTCAACTGTTTGATAGAATATTACCAATATATAATATTTATATTTATTAAATTTACTTTCTTTGACATTAGTTTCGATTCTATTGTTTCAAATCACAAATATTTTATAATGCATAGTATTTATACACACAATACCAGAAATTATGCTCTGGTACTGCTCTAATTATTCAAACAACGGTATACGTGATGTATTCTGATCTTTTCACTTAAGAGGACAAAAGTTTCGAAAACTTACGATACCTAACTAGATTAAATCATCGTATATTGTGTCATATAATGCTACATATGTACATACATACATACGTTATTATAACTTTCTTCTTTGGCGTATGTTTACACTCTGCCAACATTTTCAATATCCATTGTTTTGTGGGAATACAAACAGATGCTGCGAGAGTATCGGCAAACAATCCTGATTCATTTCTGTTGAACTACAAACTGAGATATAGGAATACACCATTACTTACGCGCGTTAGTTGTATGTAAAGCTACGAAGTATGTACATATGTACATACATACTTAGATGCATAACGAACAATAACAGCGACGTAAGTAGCAAAATAGATAAGTATACAACATCACTTTCCTAACATTCCCGAAAATCAATTGCAAGGCAGTGTTTATGTTTCAAACGCTGTAGATGATAATAATAATGCGAGTTGTTATTTACAAAAATACAGTATGGCTTATTCATGGAAGCACAAAAATGTCTATACAGTGAAGCTCTGAAATGTCTCACTTATTATTGTAAGTTCTAATCAGCACTTCCTACATTTATGTAAACTGAAAACACGCCTTTTTTGGAATAATTTCGCAATAACTTCAGTTTAAGTCTTATTGTTTATAGCAATAAACTGTTAAATTTGGCAGGAACATAGCCACGGTTCTCTACTAAAATATCTAAAACGATTCAACATACAGCCATGCTCACGTATTAGACACCAACCCTATCCACCAAATAGAACAAACGAAAATGTTTTTACAGATATTTTATTTGTAAATTCTTATGTTGAATGCTGTACTAACAGCTTGCTATAGAGATCTCCTCATGACTTTCTCCTACCATGCAACGAAATTCGCTTCAAGAGCTCGGTGTCGTACTGTAGATGCCAAATTAGATGGCGAGAGAGCCCACTTACCGAACTCTTTGGTTGGGAATCACAAAGTCATATTATTATTATGCAAGAAGTACTTTTTTATTATTACGTCATCAAACGACATCTGCCAAAGTTTCATGACAATCCGACCAGTAGTTTTCAAGTTAGAGCAGTTTTAGTGACGCTACTTTTAAGATTTTCAAAACAATAGACTCCATTTAAGCAATTCCGAAAGTGGATCGATCATTGCTTTTTGATAGTACAAAAAAACGTTCAAGCCAAAGCTTGGCTTGATAAACGTTATCCGAACCCTTTATTATTAATATCATATTATTATTAATTATTCAAAAACTGTGGATTGCGTTGCAGTTGCCTTTTCCACTACTGAAAAATTGTCACTCGATTCGCTTTTTGTTTATCGGTCATCACTTTTGGCCTTTATAGTGGAAGTGTCTAATAAATATGAACAAGACTGTATGTGTAAAAAAATATTTTGTTTCTGGTGGAGATTAAAAATATTTTACTATAGCAAAATTCAGTTTTTCTCCTATTCGTAGTTTTATCAATCAAAATATCAAAACTTTATGTTCAATTCAAATAAGACAGTGGTTTTATATTTTTGTAATTACTTTGAAACTGTTGCTTCACAAATTTTAATCAATTTTAATCGCTGTAGGGATAATAATGTAAATTTGATAACTGTGCAAAAAATATTTTACATACTTATTGGACATACATACATATGCTGCATGTATGTGAAGAAAATTGGAAAAGGATACCCATTCGTAATAGTGATCAAGAAAAAATAACATCAAAAAATTGCGTTTAGCAACTTAAATCGCTTTCTGTAGGTTAGTCAAAATCATATTTCTTCATAAAACTATCATGCCTCATAATTCCCCAGACAGATCAACCACAAGCTTCACACAATTATAAATGATACTTACTTTACTACTACAATCTACTCATCAATACTACAATCAATAATGGAAAAAATAAATGTAAGTTAGAACTATGGTCAGATTATTTTTATATCAGCAATTGATGCATCATGCCATGCATTAACAATAAGTTAAAATTGTGTAGTACTTATGGAAAGTACTTATGTATAAGGAAACACAGGCAAGTGGTGATGATCGATTTAAATGAAATTTGGTACTTTGGGGGGATACACCGCCCTACCCTTCACTTTAATATATCCAAAACTATGAGAGATATTGAAAAAAAGTTAAGATAAATCTAAACTAAACGATGATCATAATTTTCTTCTAACAATTGTTATTTAGCGGCAACAACCTCCACTCCTCATATTTATTTCAAACTATTGCCACCACCATTTAATATCACTAAAACAGGTAAGTATTTATCTTACGTCTTTTCGATACCTCTCATAGTTTGCGATATATTACACCGTACTCGGTTACAGTGTACAGGGCTACGTCCTGCTAGAAGGACATTCCGAGAGGACTCTTCTACATGAGCGATCTGCTGCATTCCACGTTCCGCTGGAAGCACTTTCGTATTTATTTGTCCTGCTGGAAGGACTCTCGAAGACCTCATTTACCCTGGCTTTTTGAAACTTTTAGGATCATTTTTGCATTTAAAGATATGTACTTCAAAGTTAAAAAATGTGTATCTAAAATATGAACTACATAAATGGTAAAAATAAAAGAAAACGAAAAAGAGAATAAACATTGAGACTAGTAATGAAAAGGAATTTATTTATATAAACAAATTCCTCAAAGAAAGGGTTATACTAAGAAAAGAAAAAATTATATAGAAAAACACATTTTTATTTTGGGAAAACCAATGATCCCATAACTAAATTGATATTATTTTGTCGATGATAAAAGTGTAATAAGTGCGGGCCGTTATTACAGAGATAATTTCTTGTTTGCTTGTTCTCGCTTGTTTTCACTTGGCCAAACCGAAAATAAAAGTTTTCGGTTTTTCAGATCTCTGCTTGTTGAAATGATTAAATACTAAAAATGTATTGATTTCAGTTGTCCCAAAAAGAACTCAGAGATGTAACCGTATTTGCGATTTCAATTCCAGGTATGTCAGAAATTTTGATTTTTGTGTTTCCCACGTCTAGATCCCGCTTCACCTGAGTAAATTCATTTTTATCTGGAGACTTCAGAATAACTCCAAAACAATTTGCTGTTTTAAAACTTCTTCTTTACTCCGCGCAGTGTCGGTGTTAAGGCTGGCAAAATAAGTCACCAACACAAAGCAGCTCAGAAAATTGCAGTTTTTACAATATGTACATCAGTCTATAAGCCGCCCCCCAAACCGCGACTTGCCTATGTTTCCTTATTAGCGGTTAGTCCAGGGAAGCTAGTTTTGAGGCGCTTTGTATATGCGGATCAGCGTTTGGAAACGATCAAAGACGAGATTACGATATTATTGGTTATAGAACTAGGATGTATGTATGTGTTCATTTATGTCACTATAATTAAAATATGTTCTCAAGAAATATAGACGTTGTTTATTTACTTAGGAAAATTACTAATCCTACATGATTAACAATTAATATTGCGTACCTAACTTTGTTTATAGTTAATCGAATACGTAACCTAACAGCATATCTTAGCCATAGGTATATTTAGTAATAACTTTTATTGACATAGACGTGATTCTAACATTTAAAGCACCCAGTATGTTAATTTAATGAACCACACAACTAATGCATCAAACATTGTAGGTTCTGTTCATGCATATCAAAATCCATCAGTATAACGTGTTTGTTTTATAGTTCAGGGTTTATTATTAGCATAGTATTTATCATGCTTATACGTTTTCTACATCGTTCTCGGTTATTTATGCTTTCCCGGTCATTAATTATTTCAAACAAATGCAGCCCTAATTATTATCTGCACTAAGCTCACCCAAAGCAGACATAGTTGTTGCCATAAGTATTATAAATGTTTCCAGGCACATGCTACGTAGTTAAGCTTTACATGAAGAAAAATTGCTCTACAGCAATTAACCTATAAATTCCGTTTAAATTGGTAGCTCTATAGAAATTATTTAGATTCTGACTTGCCTTTATTTGTCCGCACGTAAAGTAAATATAACTTTCATTTTAAAAGTTGCTTCATTTATTGTGTAAAACCCTTTATATACCAGCATTTCATATATAAAATAAAGCTTCTATTGGAATGCCAGTTGCGCCCTGCAGCATATATCATTTATAAAAGTTGCACCTATTAACACTTTGCTTTTGTTTAATTAAATATAAAACAAAATAATGTCGGGCGTGTAAGACTTTTACGTTTATTTTAAGAATCTCCAGAGGTTACACCTACTTTCGCATTTCCATATTTCATTCACATACGCGCCGGTATTCAGTAGCGAAAATTTGATTGAATCAGAAATCCGGTCAAGTAGTCGAGGCAAAGCTTGAAAAGCCGGCAAGTGGAAAGTAAACTTCAAATTGGAAAACTTTTGTGTGTCTGTGTATTCCCGCGCGTAAGTACGTGCGCCAGTGAAAAGCACTAAATAGACGAAGAGGGTCGGAAGGCAGTAGATGTTGGGGGGCAAGGTTTTGCCTAGCGCAACTACGAAAACGCCACTACCACGAGCGCAACGATGAAATTATAATTTAAACTGATCGATTATGACAGCGCCCCTGGTGCTGAAATACGGGAAAGCGGCGAACGCTGGAAAAGAAACAGGACAGGAAAGGAAAGGAAATATCAACAAAGAGATGAGAAAGTTTTCGCGTTTGAAGTTTCTATTCGTAAATTGAATAATGTTTTTACTTGTAAATTGATTGATGTTGACGTTTTAAGTAATTGTATACGGATACGAAATACAAACTTGAAGTTAAGTTACATGTGAGGATAAATATAATAAATTGTAGTGTAATCATTTATTTACCGATTCATAATAAGGCGGTCATTACATTTCACTAAATGAAGCAGCTGTTTAATTAAACTTTAGACATAATAGAGAAAACAATGTGACCCATTTTAATTTCCTCTTTTGCCAAATACAAATATATTGCGTATTTAAGTAAGTTACATAAGTGCGTATTACATTGGAAACGACACCAAAGTATCCTTAGAATAAGACATAAACTCTTTACATGGAAACCACGCGTACCACACAAAATGGCTATTTATATTGCGAGTAAAGCCCGAAGCAGAATAAAGACGTTCTAACTACTGGCTAAATATGGGATCATTCTGAAGTACTTCAAACTATGACTTGCGATTAAAGTTCTTATCTAACACCGCACCGTGACCACCTATATATGTACATAATTTTGTTGACTAACAATAATTACCGATACATGTTGTAAAAGACAAACCCTAAAGAAAGTCAGTTACAGTCACAGGTCAAAGACAATCAAAACTTCCACACATGTATAACATTTACTACATTATTAACGTTATAGTTTTGTTCATACAAAATTCATCATTGAACCTTGCACACAGCAACTGTACTAATCATTTACAATACTAAAAAACCGAAATAAATCAATATTTTCTATATAAACAATCTACAAAAGTAATCTGAGCTGACAAATGGCTACATTCCATGATGATTCCTAAAATGTAACCAATATCAACAAATTTCTTTCAAGGGCACTTTATTCATACATATATATTCTCTTGCCTCTATAACATTTAAGAGTAATGTAAATGTAGTCGTAACGAGGTTATATGCTAAAAGGCAGCATCAATCACCCCCCTAAAAGGAGTATTAATTCTCCAAAAGTTTGTTTTAGGGCGTTTCGCATGAATCATTTCCAAACTACCTTCCTCCTAACTTTATATTTTACAACGACGTTATCTTTCATTCTCGAAAGCTCTCATAAAAGTATTACAATTTTAAAGCTTTTTTCTCTGCAATTTAAACATTTTATTTTGAGCTGGGATAATCGTAAACGTACTCAATATTACGGCATAAACAAGCATTTATCAAAATCAGACCGTATTTATGCATCATTACAAGGAAAGTACATTTTCTACGTTATTAAATAATTTTGTACCATAAACGCAATCTTGACGCAATGTGTATAGTTCATTACCTTTCGTGTACGTCAAAATTTTCATCCATATAATACTTATATCTAAATCCATATTCCAGCTATAAAACTTTATGCATTCTCCTAGATGGCTGTCACAGGCGCCATGGGTAATTTCAGCTGGCTGACGCCGAACTGTTTGGTGGATGCACCGGGTTTTGAAAGCTACATTTTACGTGACGCAACTTTTATTACTTTTCTAAACAATTTAGTTTTTATTACTACGATTTCGTGTACGTACTATATACACTGACACAAAGGGTTTATATTCGCTTCGAGTATTTTAGACAAGCAGCAACTTAGAAGCATGAGTCAGCTGAAAACGTTTGCGATAAATTTAATACGACCAGCAACATTAATATTTGTGGTATGTATAACTGCAGCATTTCAAATGGTATGATTGCGTGTTTAAAATACGTACTTCAGTTATTGTCTGAAATGATTTTTCCTTTCTAGTTGTCCATAAACAAGAAACAAGGGGCAATTTAAATTTTATGTCGTTTTCCCACCAAGTAGTCTTTAGTATATAGGGTGTCCATGAATATCTCGGATACATAAAGTTTATGTAAAAATAACACTGTATGTCTATATATCTTTTCTTGCTAGGGTGCACCACTGCTGAGATATTCAACCCTAATATATTATATAGCTTGTAATTTCGAAATAGAAATTTATGACGTATTTAAGTACATTAACTTTTTCACAGCATGCGAAGCTATTGAAATAAAAGTACCTATTTTCGTTAATTGCATCATAATTGCATTGAAAAAATCACCTAGCCAACTCTATGTTTAGGGTTGAAAGCAGCAGTGGTGCGCCCTAGCAAAAAAGATATATAGACATACAGTATTATTTTTACATAAACTTTATGTATCCGAGATATTGCCCACATATTCGTGGACAGCCTGTATAAAGGAGCGTTTTTAAATAATTTTATCGCGGACAATTACAATCTCTTGCAAAAATATAGAAATCTATTATCTAGTGTTTATTATTATTATTCGTGTACACAGGTCATCAGGTTATGAAAATATCTTCCGCCAACAAATGTTTATTGTTATAATGCATTAAACATTTATTGTTTAGAGTATTTAGAAGAAAATGGTTCTATCACAGAAATTAGCGTTACCTGACGATTTCGATATAATCATAAGGTAGGCAGTAGTTAATAAAAGCACCACTTCTATTAGCACCACTTCTATCTGCTGAAACTTCTACTAATTTCATGCAGCGAAAACTATAAGAAACATCATTTACATCAGATTGCGAAGAGAGTTCTAATATAAGGTTGTTACCACTACTTCGTTACAGAAAAGCGCTAAAGCTTAGTACAATGCTAGCAACCACGATTGAAGCGTGCCAAGGTCACTAAACATGGTAAAACGAACTATACATACGCGTAGGAATAATAAATATAACCTCTCACTGTAATTATTAAAAATATAAACAGACAAAATGACAGACTAGTAGTTGACAGTAAATTCAAACGCATTATGGGTAAAGTTCTAATTAGAAGATAGTTTTGATAAAATTAGAAACAAATATAGAACCAGCATACTTCATCTTCGTTGCTCGGACGTTAGATGTTAGTATCCTGAATTTTTACGTAGCTACACCGAGCATGTAGAGCCTTTCTTTTCGAAAAGTCAATAATATTCTAGAAAAGTAGTTATATGTCTTATTTTAGATATTATTGATATTTTTTAATAATTATCAATCTTTTTTGGATAGTTCCGAGTAGTTTAGTTGAAGTCACTAACTATTCCGTCACTAAGAGTGAAGTATATAAAACGGGCATAAATTCAACCTTCTAAGGAACTCTAACTCATTCTTGACAAACTACACAAATTTTCTGGAATTTTACTAAATGCGCCGAGGTATATCCAGTATAGAACGGTGAACTCAAGCATTGTGAAACCCATAGTAGATGAAGAACTAACAAATGTTTTTTACTTTAAACTTATGTAGCAAAAGCTTATAACATATAAACATACGAAATATGCATCGGAGTATTTACTACTGAGGGAAAAATACTTGCTCCGTTTTGTGGTAGAACAAATTATTTAAATAAAGTCATAGCCGTGGATCTAAATTAAACGCTCATATTGTACCACCAATTGCACGCCTCACGTTAGGTATGGCTCTTGCAATTAATCAAATAATGGTGAAATTTTAGAAAAAAACGTGGAAAACATGATTTTAACAACTTTATCGTTATATCCCAGCAAATGTTAGACAACATTTTTTTGTAACGAAAATCATGAAACATGAAATTCAAATATTCACTGGATCTCTTGGTGCCGAAGTAGAACACTAGATCACTATCACCCACAGGACACCAAACACTTGGATAAATGCCAACGCGTTTCGACATCAATGCTGTCATTATGAAGGCGATAATAAAACTAAATAAAATGACAACAACAACTTAACAAGAAACCTAAAAATTACACGTAAACAACCACCAACTGTTTCGCATCATTAATTTCGTACTAACGAAAACAATGACGAATGTGGAATACGACCATTATCACTGTTCATCAAACACGACTTGTTTTTGTAAATCTTCAAACTTTCAAAACCATTTAGAAATTTACAATTACTAATCGGTCGAATTAATTTTACATTAGAATGATCAATATTATGATCGTTTTCGAAAATATGTTGGGCAACGCTAGACTTCTCAATTCTGTTATGTTTAAGATTAGCCATATGCTCTTTGAACCTAGTTGAGATGGAACGCCTTGTCTACCCAATATATTTTTGATTACAATTTTTACAACCAATTTCATAAATCCCCGACTTTTCCAGAGCCTGTACCGTATCTTTAGGGTTACCGATCAGACTTCTTAAATTAGTGCCTGAACTGTACACCGTCCTAAGATCCAGCTCCTTGAAGATTTTACTCAACCCTTAAGTGATAAAGCTGTCGAAACGCGTTGGCATTTATCTAAGTGTTTGGTGTCGTGTGGGTGATAGTGATCTAGTGTTAAACATGAAACTGTACATTATCACCGTTCCTCGCTAACTTTTTCTCTATATCTCTCATCCTCGTTAGCTTATGCCAACAAACTAGATGCACAAATTTGAAAATTTGAAAAAACAGAATTATTTTTATTTCTAAAATAAATGTGTGCCTACATTGGATCGTTCAAACACTTTATTTTTATGAATTATTTGTTTTTATATAAGAGAAGTGAACCCTCACCTTCTATTTTACGAAGTTTACTGCGAACATTTTTAAGCATCTGTTAGACAACGCTATAATCAAGTTTCGTCGTAGATTTCTTGATTTTCAGAGTAAGTGCATCGGTCGTTTTGGATTCAAATCCTTTCTTGTATACCTCTTGGCACAATAAATTCCAAAAATCCTCAATTGGCTTCTTTTGCAAAAATTTGGTGGAGTTCCTTCCTTCGACACAAACGGGATATTATTTTATGTCAGGCAATTGATACTCTTTTTACCGTAATGGTTAGTTGCGTTCTCTGACCAGAAAATAATATCGTCGTTCTCGTGTTTATCTCTTATAGAACGTCTTAATTTAGTTATATATTTGCTGATATACGTCTCACTTGTAATAGCTGGAGTTCTTGAATCTTGAACATGCAACTGAGAAATTCCTTTTAGAGAAATCGCACACCAGACAAGAACTTTTACTTTTTGAAATAAATCGTATGTTTGTATAAAAACTCCTATTTTGTTCACCTTTACTCCATCCAAACGTAAAATATTTTTCATCGCCGATAATTAACAAAACACCGTTTTTGGAAAAATTTTGTCGCAACAATCGACACTTGGCAGGTATTTCACGTAATTGTTTCCTACTGTATTTGGGAACTATCGCACGTTTGTGATATGCCAAACCTAGTTTCTTCAAATTTTGACGAATTGTTTCTTTGGAGAAATGAAATTTTCGTGCTAAAGTTCTGTTCGATGCCCCAAGGAAGATTTTTTGCAGCTTGAATCTTCCAGCTTTTCCTGTTGATTTCTATTTGATATCATTTTTACCAGGTTTAGTAATTCCAGCAGCCGACAATACTTTGTTATATCTTGAAAAAATTGAATAAATCGTTCTACGGCTGACTTTTTTTGTAGAAAATAATACAAAATATTTTTTTGTGTGCTGTCCAAGCAACTTATATACACGTTCCCTTAAATTGTTTTCATCTACGACTTTATTATGTATTCAAAAATACAGTAACAGTTAACAGAATGAGCGGTTATGTACCAAATGTTAACATAAAAGCGAACATACAACTCAAGGCGTACTTTCTCACTTTTGAAATGTTATGCATCTACTTTGTTGACATACGTTATTACGGTATGAGGAAAATAATCAAAATTTACCAGTATATATCAAAAACAAAACCTATGTAAGAAATTGAATAAGGAAGTGTGTTAAGCGCAATGACAATCGTAGCAAATATTTTTCGAGACCCAATTGGAGTTTTCGAAATAGAAAGGAATTTCCAAATATTAATATACAAGCGACTTGCAACGCCCACGAAAAAATGTCAATGGTTCCTTATGGAACACCAAATACACCTCAACAAATTCGAAACATTTACTTGTTGAACATAAAAAGGGTGTGTATGGAATATTACTTCACTGAGTCAAAGTAAAGGTTTCTAAGGGTTCAATCTGCGAAAAAGGTGCGATATCGAGGGTTCGAACTGGAAGAGCTCAATTTTATTAACATAAGAATACAAAAATGTTTATCGTTCGAAGAATTATTCTCCCATTCAGACTAATGATTTATCAGCATTAGCAATTAATTTCATTCTCATACGATGATAGCAAAATAAACTCTCAGCCTTCTACATCCATATAAATTCTCTTCATGAAATGAATATCCTATCCGGATTTCTTCTCTTATAGATTCGTCCCAATTTATCACAGCATATCATAACTCTTTCTATAGAGGTAACTACCGTGACAATAGGACACTATCTACTTTCCAAGCACGATTTTCCCGTTCGGTCAAACTTAGCGGAAAAGAACAGGGAAAATATCCGTTCCAGTAATTAATGATCGATATTCGACTCGTTTTAAAAGACGACGCTCGTACCGGAGAATCGCCCCGAAGTTAGAAACGAAGGATGGTCCGGGAAAAGACGCTATGCCGCATCCGGGACCTCATGCACACACACCGATGTGAGGTAAAGTGTAATATATTGCTTGAAAGTTCTGTGGGCATTCTGAACCATTTAACCGATTGCTTCTTGATCGGTTCGTACATAGGGCACCGTCGTTGTCGTACGATGCTGCTACGCTCCTTTTACGAAGGCGAACGCGATATTAAGAAGGAGCTTCCGCTTTTATTGACCGAGATGATTTATGTGCCATTATATTCCGCTCGGGCGCTGCCCATCAGTGATATTAAATGATGTTGCTTCCGGTCGAACTTCACGCTGTATACCTTTTAAAAAAATCATTTATTTTTGTTTTTATGGCTGTTATAGGAGTTTCGACGGATTTGGGAAAAGGTTATCGGCACACTTTCTTTGATGCTTTTTTCATAATATTGTGCGAAATTGTGTGAATGACAATGGTTATTTTTGTATCAAGTTGTAAATCATAAAGGCATTTCGAGTTACTACATATTCGATCAATCAATTCTTTGTTTTATGACATATGCATATAAATGCAGCAAGAAAATAACTTGAAACATTCTGAAAATAGATGAACCAAATTTGTATTCGCAGTAAAGAATGTTGTACACACATCTGCTAGATTTTGCTGTTAATTCTCTACAAAAGACTAAGACTAAGTTCTGCAATAATAAATTGTTGCAGCATAAACATTATTTGTTAAGCAATTAATAGTGAATGCTACGCTTACCTCCGCATGTAGTCTCAAGCTCACTGATTCTTAAAATGTGTAATGAAGCTTACCTATAACAAAATAATATTATTTTAGTAAATCAAGTAAACCAACTTCAGTTATATGTTGAAAGCAAGACAAAATTTGTATAAGTTTAGTAATAATAATATAACAAACGTACCAAACGTCAATAAAAATTATATTTTAATTGAACCGCTTTATAACCATCTTAATAAACCAACAATTTCTATATAACATTACCCCACAAATTTGGCATGCTGCATATGAGGTCTGCAACATAGTTGTGTCAAATATGTTTTCAATCTTCTGAAAGTACATTTCCGAGTTCTTCAATGTTACGAAATGCTCGCTTGTTCTAGGTGGTCTCAAACATGCTCGTTAGGATTCATGTCTGGGCTTCTTGTAGGCCATCTTAATACTGGCAAATATTGCTGTACAATTCCTGCTATGTGAGATCGTGCATTGTCATACATAACAACACAATTTTCGCCAACAAAGGGGGCATATGGAATCACAAGTTCTTCTAAAATGTCGGTAACATATGTAGCTGCTGTTAGTCTCGCCTTACGTAATGGTACCAACGCTGTATGACCCTGTAAAGAGATGTCCCCTGGCAACATCACGGATCTTCCACCAAAAGAGGCACATGGACAGAAGTTACAGGAGTAGAACGTTCGCCAGGTCGTCTATACACCGGCACACGTCTGTCAGAAAACCATAAAACAAACCTAGACTCATCCGAAAAGATGACATTGGCCCCTAAAAACTCATTCTTGAGAAATTTAGCAGTGAGATGACGCATATGCAGAGAAGTTAACTACAGAAAACGATCAGGCCTTCTTTTATAGTCCCCAGTTCCCGTATATCGTGTTACTACTGTACTTACAGTTGATGGCTGTACGTCTATCACTCTAGCTACATACCCCATGCTATGGCCATTTTCCACCAGTGTTATACATTGCACGGTTTCTTCATACGTAAGATGTAAAGAAACACGTTGCTAAACATTCATAACGACAATTTAATAAAAAAAATTGAACCGGTCTAACAAACAAATTACAATATTTTACATGCTCAAAAACAGTACGTTTAAATGGTGGTAGACTCAAAAAAGGTGTTGCGATAATTGTTTTGCGAAGTGTATTTGTAGAAAATTCAGATGATAGAAGCATAAATCCTTACTTTGTCAGTAATACCACCCTTTTCTTATGTCTTTGTATGTAACTCTTACAAACTGTTTCTTTACTGTTAGATTGGATGAGTTACCTACATAACAATAGGTGACGTGCAATGGAATACAGAGTATTAGAAAATATGTGATAGTAAACCAGCGAATTATTATTTGTTACATAATAAAGTCACTAGGAAAAAATTGTACAAACACATCAAAGTACCAAGAAAAGCTTTTTTCTACCATAATTTGATTAAAATTGAACCATTGTAAGGTGCATGTTCATTTGGTCAAAATTGGAATATTGGATAGTTATCACTCAATGGGGTATGGTGGGAGATATAAACCACATGATTCTACAACGCGAGAGTTACAGTCGTTACAAGAATGAGTTTTTCCAAAAACTGATAACTATAGAACGCTTTCCTTATACTGGAGAGAGACAAAGTTTTATTTGAATTATGTAGCTTAATTCAAAAAGCACATATTTTTTCCTGTTCTCTTGTATGTTGTCAAACATTTAGTATCCTGCATGTCTGTAGTCTACCTTCTGTGAGGATCGACATGATAGACCCCATGTCGTAAAGATTTCTTCCCCCCATTAGGATCCCGTTGTCGTCTGAATAATTTTTGATTTGGCTGAGTCGGAGCCATTTCAGCACTCAAACAACAAAATTTAAATAATGAATAAAATACAACCTACTATTCTACAGCAGCGTTTATATTAAGAAAAAACTAGGGCTGACTATGCACATAGGTATAGCGAATTAAGGTTTGCTCTATTTACTAGTTAGACGCACATAATATTCTGTAATTCATAAAAAAGACGATTCGTTAAAGTCAACATTATGTAAAATATTTAATTAAATGTTGAAGTATTTTCTACAGCGCTGTGTTCTAAATTATGAAAAGGGTTGTTAACGAGATTTTGCTCATAGAAACAAGTGAATTTTACCGTCAAGGTCAGTGACGCGATATCAAATTTTAAGTAACTCGAATAAAAGCGCCATTTAAAGAACAGAAATGAAATATCACCACCGGAAGCTATCATCCGGGCCACTCTAACATAATACATTAAGAAAGCAATATACAGAGTCGCACTGCAGCATAATAAACATTTAATAAACTAACAGTAAAGTGAAGTACTAGTTACACAACTTCCTCTTTCATAATGAAATAAAACGACAAAATTACTCATCTCACTAAAAGTAATAAGCGTTTAATTAAATTTCAAGCCAACGTATTTTATGATAGCGATAGTCATACTGTTGACACGCCAAAGTAACAATTACTACAAGATACAAAACAACATTAATATCCGTTGTACACGTTACAACTTAATATTAAGCGTTAATATACCCCTGCTAATGCAATTAACTATCCAATCATTTATATTCGTTTTATTGATATTACGACGTACATACACTTAAATATAATTGTTAGATTCAACTTACGCCCGTGGCAGCGTTTCCTAAATGAAAGAAGGGATTAATCAGGACAAAGTATTATACCCGTTATTAATTAATCTGTACGTTGGACGCGATGTTCTAGGGATCGTTCGCAGTGGGATTTGCAAGAGGCACGGTTCAATTCTGTGTGAATGGAATAAGTGACCCCCCTTGTTATAAATGAGATTTTGATCCTTATGCGTGTAAAATTTATGTCATTCACGTAGTTGCTAGGAACAAGAGGGGAATAACTTACATAAACGTCTAAAGTAATTTATTCTAACACGGATGAAGGTAAGAAAATTACGTAAAGTTAATGTAAATGTTAATTTGCTTTAATCAACCATGTCCTCTTTCTATTTTTCAAGCCTACCCTATTTATGATATAAATGATTTGTAATTTATAATTATATAGAGTTATATAAAAAATACAAACTCAAATACGGCCTTTATTTGTAAATAAGTCTGACAGGTAAAACGAATAAACTACAAGAAATTAGGGAAGAGTCTAATCTTTTTTTGATGTATAAAATCGTAGACTACTCCACGATGTACGAAGAAGAAATTCAAGAATGCACAGTTATGTAGTAAATCCAACGTAAATAGCAAACCATAGGAGTATTCATATATCTGATTTGTGAAAGACTCGGACAGACTATAATACAGCAACTGTGCTGTCTTTTGCCAAAAAAATACTTGAGTCTACACAGAAAAATACTGTCAATCAACGTTCGCCTTGACTTACGCATATGTAGGGCGTTCGATTGAGTTGAATGAGCTAGAAATAAGAACAGAAAAGGCGTGTATTTTGTCGTATCGTAGAGGGAAAATATGTCACCTGTGTTGGATAACAGGTGCGGTCTCTGGTCAGCGCTGATAAACAGCAGGTTTGTCCGCACGCTAGAATGCTTCTGTGAGTTAATTACTGACGCTTTCAAGTTCTCGCGACCGCAGACCGCAGGAAGGGATTATCCTGCCGGTTTGCCGCCTCCCTCTTTGAATACTCTGCACGTTGATGACGATCGGTCCGATGTGTTGTTGTTGTGTAGTCGGGTGTTCGGAAAAAATACTCCTGCTATTGGATAAGTTGACTGTGTGGGAAATAATCCGGTTATTTATGAAATAAATGTTCTGCACTGTACATTAGTAGCATGAGGGTTCTGGGATTTCTAAATACAAACTTTTTGAGAGCGGTTATTAAAGTATTATGTTACTATGTCACGTCCAACCTATAACCTGGAATATTTACGTACCTCTTTTTATTTAAACAGTAACAATGATTAATTAACTTCTAATGGCGGTGAGTTTGGGTGTATTCACAATTTTTACAGAAAGTTTAGTGCTTGCGATGAACTATTATAATAGGAATAATCTAATTCTAAACCTAGTATTTCACACTGATATGTGCAACCAGAGTAGTAGAGATCTAGGGACAACCAGACTGTCTACAATCTTGCAGACAAACACATCACGCTGATTGATACTCCAAAACTAAAGCAATTAAAAAAGTTTAGTGCTCTTCAGCTAGTAAAGCGAAATCTCTGCTGGATCCTAACAAAACTGAGCGCAATCACATCCTTATTCCGCCGTCTGACGTGTTACCTCAACAAAGTGAACAACGAAAACTCCTGATTCAAAGGCATCGCCACTTTGAGCGGAACCGTTTGGAACCGGCTGGCAGTAGAGCAATGGCCTCCAGGAAGGTACTTACAGAAGCTTGGGAATCAATTGGGACAAAAAGATACTTTAGGTACTCATTATCTTATAGATCGCAATGAGGAGACCCACTCTAATGTAATCGAATCTAAACAAACATCCAAACAACAAAACTTTAATTATTAAAACTGTCAAGAAGTCACCAAACTTATTATATCAGCACGTAATAAGCTTAGCACAAACATGTTAAAACATCTGGATAAAGATCATCAACACAAAAGCAAATGAACTTAATACATAGAAAAGAGATAGATCAAACAAAAAAAAAGACATCTAACAATGGAACAAATGGATACGAACACAACACTAACAATTGTAAGTGCAAAGAGAATTCGTGTAAAAGAGAATAATTTAGACAAACTTTGACGACAAAATGTATTTAGTTTTGTTCCTACAAATAGCTACACTTTAGTCTGTAATTGATTTTGAAATCATTATCATTTCTATTCGAATTAAACATTCCATTTGACAAACATATGTAATTGATACTTGAGAGTAGAGTAGCAGAGGCTTCTCTGCCCTAACAGATGGGGATATGTCAAATATCAGCTTATTTCTGATGACACAAATACACTTCTCACGATTTGTCAAAATATTTTGTTGGTATTAAATAAGTATATTCAGTAAAATTAGTTTTGCAACATCTGAAGTAATTAACCGTCCTTTACGAGGAATTAAGCTTTATAGTGAACTATCTAAAATTATACAGTTTCTTATTTATGTGTTACAGATAAAGAAATTTACTTTCGGTTTGAGGGAATAACCGTCAAAGATAATACTGCAATGAACTAAATAAGTGTCGAAGAACAATAACACTAATGTCTCCAAAAGGTGGCATACATATATAGATTTCGGATTTCAAACGTCTCTCGTTGAAATCTTAGCGGAGCTATTACTTCATGGTAATAATGTGTATGCTCAACAGTCTCAGTCAACAGCCGCTTTGTTTATAGTCTTAAAGAGATACAGTGAAATGAAGTAACCAGTCGAAATGACTCTGATTCCCTTATATGAAATAGTTTCTTGTTAATATTTATCAAGAAGGTGAAGTTGATGATTCTCTTCGCTTGAATTTGCGCTAGTATTGTCCAGATGGACACAATTGCCTTTGCTTTTTAATGTTGAGTTTTTTTGGCTTTTGAAAACAAAGATTTCGGTTCAACGAAATGTACCTTATCACTGTAATTTCTCAAAAGTCCATTAATAAATAAAGCAAGGTGAAAATCTCAAGTAGTTAGATCATTCATTCAGACCATTCATATAATTATAAATATTAGATTCTTATAGCGGTCATGACGATGTATTATTTTTGAGCTTCTTGCTAAGGAGGCAATACGACAGCATGTAGCAAAGTCACTCCAGTACAGGACTGGACCATCTATCTGTTGTTGTATGCTAGATTCATACTTTTTCTATATTATTATCTAGAAACTAGAAAAAATCGTCAGAAAGAGTAATCACAAACATGCTTCCAAGTTTTGAAACTATACTAGATGCTATACTATTTTAAAAACTAGATCCCGTCCTATTTTTGTTCCTAAATTAATACTAGAACATGTACAGAAGTAGTTTTGGCATATTGGCCAACATCGGAAAATAAATACAAGTTCAGTATATTATTGGAAACGAAGTTAGGTTATGTTGGCCCAGTTGGTAGAAGTTAAAGGCTGTTTAGTAGCGCCATCAGGTATTGATTTTTCGTAGTTTCACTTCAAAAAGTATTCATAGAATAAAATCTAGTATGAATCTAGCATGGTATAAAGTTGGCTTTTATGAGTAAAACAAACTAGAAATATTGTAGAATATATATATATATATATATATATATGTATAAATATGTATAATGTACTGAAATTATAAAATCTCCCTGTACTGATTACAAAATAAATTACAGTAATATGTTATCTCAACCTTTATCGTTTTAACCGATATGTCACAAGTAAGGAAAGTCTATAGAGCATACACATACATATGCGTGAGCTACAAACATTAAGGTTTGTTTCGGGTGTAGCTGTAATAAAGCGATAAGAGATAAAATTGCAGGCGGTTTATGGCCCTAAATGAACATTCATTTCTTTTAATACGGTAAATGCGTTAAAACAAATTTAGTTTTCCTTGCACAGGTAGTTCGCGAAAGATATTAAAGTGAGAAATTTGCCGTCCATATAAAAAATGCCTCTAGAGACATTTTTCACAGGATACTAAAGAATTGAATTCCATAAATAGCATAACCAAGACATATACACTTATAAGTATAACACCCCGTTACTGTTTACTGAGTCTGTAATAATATTTTTTATATAATTCTTCGTGTATTTAATTAACCTGAAAACTAATATCACTTTATCACGCACGTAAAAACATACGTTCAGACTCACAAAAATAAATCATTTTAACCGCATTGAAACCTGTTTTCGTGCAAAAAGTTGGTATCACAAAATACGCTAGAAACAAAAAATACGCCTCGGGAGTTTAAAATATGTATCTGCTGCATTGTGACAGCTCCATGGATCTACACCCTTTCTAAAGCTGTCAATTGCAACAGTAGGATGAAATCAAATAGTAATATCATTCGCAAACCAAATAACCGACTAATTGTAAGTTGTCTGAACATATGCGACGTTAGCCTGAATCTCACTGGATTACTGTCAAACGCAGGAACTACAATGTATTTGAATATGTAATATGGTTTAGAAGAATAAGATAATCCAAAAGAAATTATGGCAGCTACTAGAAAACTCCACACAAATTCAGCGTAAGCGATAGATATCTACACGTCACCATAAAAAAAATGTATATAATCTTGATTTTAATTTCTTAAAAAGCACCAAATTCAACACCTACTTAAATAAAATGTAATAAGAAGTTAAAGAATTAAGTTTCTTGCGGTATATTTGCTTGCTGTGTAATAAAGTTTATAATAACTACCAGTTTACGCATACATGCCTAATGGAGTTTAATAATTAATTTTATAATTAACAATTTTAGTTTCGAGTACAGACTAGGTTTCTAAGAACTTTAAGAAACAACTACACGCATAGCAGCTTCATAAAAACATGTAACCAAAAAGCAAGCTCGGTAATTCATTTTCTATTTGTTTGTTTTTCCCACAAGAAACATAATAAGAACGGATGTAAAAATAAACTAACTACAAAAATTTCCCTTTCGCCTTGTATACAAAGTTAAGTTAGTTTGATCGTTACAACATCCTCCGATTTAGTTTGTATCATAAATAAGCAAGAAGTAAGTTTGTAGAAACATTTACATACAAACGTCACAAAAAGAATCTTTTCAAAATTCCATAGAAATTTTAACGAAATTGAACGTCGATAAATCGCATATTTTGATTCGCTTCGCTCGAATTTTTCACATTACTATATTTCACGTTCCCAAAACTGTTACCCAAATCCAAACCATAGCCCGCTTCCCTACCCCAACCGATATATTAACTATTCGAATCCAATCGAAATAGGAATTGACGTGGAGACATCGCGGTTAGTCCCCAGTGCTACCATCAAAATTGATAATAAATCAAACATTTTAAACGGCCCCCTGCATTTTCTTGTCATTACTACCGCCGACGTAGTTCAATTGTTTTTCGTTTAAAGCCTGTGCCATTCGGAGTCTCTTTTTTATTTTGTTGACAGGGAAGGAAATTTCCGATTGTTCCGGTGGATATCGATTAAACAAACGATAATGGTGCATAACTAAATAGAGTTTTCCCCTCTACCGGTCGTTGTGTCGTTTATTTTTTTATTTTCCGTTCCGGTTCGATTTTATGAGAAATAGTCTTGTCATCTTTATTGCCGCGACCGTGGTGATTGTATCGTATCTCTTCACGCAATATCATTTCATGGTCGTTAAATATATCGACGGGGTGGCTTTCAGCTTAAATTATTATCTAAATTATATTCAGGTAAAACGTTTAAGCGTAAAAGGGATGACCTGACCTCTATTAAGCATAAATTATCTGTATTTATTCCGGTAATTTACTTAGGGTATTATGAATAAGGTACAACTAATTTAAGGAAAGATAATAGATTGGTGATATAAGTAAACTTGCTGTAAAAGCTTAAGCATACTTATAATTATAGAGAAGCTACATGTTTTATTAGTTTTGTTTTTATTCTTTAGTAATACAATTGCATCTGGTTTATCCCAGACATGAATACAACAAGCTAACTATAATTGATAGCCAACTATAATAGATATTGGCTGCAAAATTAAGGTAGAGCAATGTTTTAAATACTGTTCTTTTCTTCTGTGCGACTCTGTAATCTGGAATAATCTAGTGGATATATAAAAATTTTCTTGAACAGAAAGAAGTGCATTAAGTTTTACTTTTTCATGGAGCGCACTCTGACGATGATTATTTGTTTTTCTTAAATGCTCGTTTTCCCGAAACTGTCTTTCAATCTTGCTTACGGTACTTTAAGATATGGCTGGTAACTTATAGAAAGCCAATATCAACCATGCAACTACATTGATACTGCTGATATGTAGCAGCATGCCAAATTCCATTCAAATTTGGCATGTAAGTAAGCCAGAAAAGAACTAATATGTCCTCCTACTGAATGTACTTCCTTGCCATTACGATGCTATTATTGGAAGTAATAGGCTAGTAGAATGCACTGTTCCAGAACACGTTCACCACGTCCACAAACTTTTTAAATCTTCGTGTTCAAATCCAGCCAACATACTTCTCTCTGAATAAATGAGCAACTTCATTTTGTGTTTTTGTTCCATCTTCATAGCCAATCATTATTAAAATTTCAATTCTGTCGGTTTCAGTTAATACGGCATTTTGGTCGATTTTTCAACAAACGGCGTTTCTCACAAAACGACAACTAATAAGCGTTCTCGCTCAATACGAGTCGAATACTAGCTTCGCTTCTTACTTATTTTTATCGCCTTGTTTTGTGACATTGTGATAAGACGTCAACCTGGTTTGACAAAAAAAAATGATAAACAAAAACCTTTTGACGTTCTATTTTTAAACTAAATTAAAAATTGAATCAGTTATGTTCATTTTTCGAATTAGTCATTGTTAAATATCTGTTTAATGACAAGGAATAAAAACTGGAAATTTGGTGTGCATGTGTTACTTGATACACCCTTTAGGAATAGTCAGAAAGCCATTGAGAGAATTTTCCTTGACGTCATATCTCAAATTTGAGAGACGCTGTATAGAATTTTCTCAGATAAGAAAGGGGGCAATTTAAAATACTAATCGACCTCTCCGAGCATATTTCCGGAAAACATACTGTCTTCGCTTTACTGAATTTATTCCAGATTACAGACTTGCACTGTGTTATGAACGAGAAAGTGTTATGCGTTCCATGTTACACAAATATGAAACTTTACGTGCGATTCATTTTTTAAATAAATTTATCCATAGCTGGCAATGCTGTCTGCCATCCTTCTTCAGCCACTAGTATCGCGGTAACGTGGCGTGGAATGGAATTTATAAAAAGCCAATATCAACCATGCAACTACATTGATACTGCTGATATGTACCAGCATGCCAAATCCCATTCAAATTTGGCATGTAAGTAAGCCAGAAAAGTACTAATATGTCCTCCTACTGAATGTACTTCCTTGTCATTACGATGCTATTATTGGAAGTAATAGGCTAGTAGAATGCACTGTTCCAGAACACGTTCACCACGTCCACAAACTTTTTAAATCTTCGTGTTCAAATCCAGCCAACATTTGAACACGTCCAGAAGATGATGCAAATCCATTGGACGTGCTATCGTTGAACGGCATAACACTAGTTGTTACGTAGACATTCGTATTCTCGTAGTAACTACTCCCTCCATTCTACCTACAATACATAATTATCTAGGAGAACACTGCAACGTATAAACTTCGTATGAACAGTCATGCGAAAATGTTCAGACCGCGATTTTGCCATTTTCCTCTATTGTACATTCCATACAAGCATCCGTAATAAACCTTCAATTGAAACTCCTTGACAAGAAGCTACATTCAAACAATGTATTTTGACAAGTACGTTCTTTTCAAATCTACTTAGAAAACGCTGAGATCGTTTCTTATGTAGATAACTGAATAACTGTAATTACATTAAAAACTTTCGCAATTACGACAGCCATTCCTTTTCTATTTACGGAGTACTATAGCGTCTGGAGAGTCTATGAGGCACCGCTTTGGAGCAAAATTTCTTATATCTCTTATATAAACTGATTTGTTTTCCTATCCTTCATAACAAAAACGCAACTTAAGGCTTTTATATTCGCTTGTTTGCAATATACAGAGAGTACCAAAGCCTCATATACAATCAATATACAATTCCTTTTTCTGTGACAATAAGTAGCTGATATGTACATATTAAAATACCTGAAGGTGCTTTTAGAAAGATCGTATGGATAAGTTCAACTAAAACATCTAGTAATTTTTTAACGTTCTAATGGAACAATGCTATGATACATTTATTAACACTATTAGAAATAATTGGCACCAGATACTGAACCCAGCTATTAGCTAACAGCCCGTGTAAAGTATTACTTGATATTTCCGTTCATTATGAATTATATACTTATTTTATCTTAATTGAATTTTTGTTTTAATATTGACAGCTCGCTTAAGAGTGTCGTAAAATCCATCTTAACTGTACACATATGTATATACAACAATAGTACAACATAAAATTGGTTTTAATATAAAGAATTATTGCAGGAGTGGTGCCATAATCTCGCTCATGCAACTAAGAAACGAGTGCCGTAATCCAGCATTATAAACGAATTTTATATGCTATTTTATAGTCTTCTAACGTTTTAATTTAAGTAATAATCAGAATTAATAATATTAATAGAGTACTAAATAATAAAAATTTATTTCATTAAATTAATTTAAGGCAATCTATAAACGGTCGCTGTGGTTACTATGGCAACTACTTGTTTAGTAATCAACACTAAAATTGGCATAAAATGAATGATCAAAACGATGCTAATGAGGCAGATTTTTCGAACGGATGGGAAAGAGTAATGCGGAAATTGTTAACGAACAAGTTTTGTTGGTTCATTTTCTAGACCAGGTAAGTACGTTATTAAAATTAATATTTCAATCTTATTAAGGTATGTTAACTATATCTTTTTATTAGTAAAAAATAATACAATCTTCTTAATTATGGTGCATTTATTTAAGCTTAACTGCGTGCGATGTTGGCATCGCTAACTTTCCTAAATCTCATTCATGAAGAACTGTAGTGTTGGTTATTCAAAAAAAAAATCAGCAATTTTTTCAAAGAAACAATTAATAGATTTTATTGGAAATGCACCAGACGATAAATACTTACTTATGAAGATACGTTTCTATTCATTTAATTAATTAATTAAAATTAAATTAATTAGTATGTATTTATTTTCATACTAATATAAAAATGTTTTCCTATAGGTCGTGGCAATATTTGGTTTATTTGGTGCTTGTCGTCGTGTGGAATTGTATAATCTGTATATTGATGATGTTAACAAGAAGGATCTGTATTTGTGATTTTTGTTAAAGACACTAAAACTCATAGGCTCAGGACATTAACAATTTTAAGTGATGATGGTTTAATAAAGTATCCATATTGATTTCATCTAAACAATCTCAACTATCTAAAGTTGAGGCCAAAACAACAGGGCAAATTCCAGGCATTATCGCTAAATATTTAAAACCCAACATCTATGGATTTACGGTACACTCATTTCGCAGAACATCTGCCTCAATTCTCGCGGATAGTGTTGTCGATCGTCGAATTTTAAAAAGACATATGGATTGGAAGATTAATGCTGTGGCCGAAGGGTATGTTGCAGATTCCCGATCAATTCAAAATAAGGTTGCCAAAACCTTGGGATCTATCATGAATAGAATTAATACCATGATTAATGAAAACATTTCTGTTTCTACAAGTGAAAGTTTTTCCTCTTAATTCAGAGATTTCAGTTTTAGGAAGCTATATAGCTGTACAATTAGTTAAATTCTTGCAGCTAAGCACTGTTTAATAGTAGTAAATGAAAAGTTTTACTTTGTTGGATCATTGCTCTTTAATATCTTACATCAATGTCGTTAAACTCCATTTTTTATATTTCAATTTGATAAGTTACTTTTACTTCCAACATGTACAACGAATTAAGCAGACATAAAACATTATACTAATTTCGTGATAAGTTATAGCTGCTAACATTCTAGAATAAATTTATCTGGTTTAATTGGCTAAAAGTCAACGGTTACTAACCTGTTTAATAGAAGCCAGACTCTTCAGATTACAAGTTAGATTGGTATGATAGACACGTTAACTAAAAACTACATATGGAGTAGTGCTTAGTGCATAACAAAATTAGTAGCTTAAAAAAGGGAAAATTATTTATAATCATGACAATAAAATGAGATTCACAAATACGACAAATTCAGATATGCGTAAGAGTAGATCAATCACTGACTCAGAGCGATTCTAAAACAGTATAGCAACAAGCTAGAACGAAGATGCTTTATATTGTACGTCTTCATGTTAAAAAAACCTCGTTTATTAAGGAAAGTAGTATTGTAACCCAACTGTTAAACCTATACACATCCAACGATTTTATACGCATATTCAAATACAAAATACGGTAATTTTTAGTGTGGATTTTAAACGGTTGAATTCATTTTCTGGTCTAATTACTTGAGATCAAACAGAGTTTATGTCCAACCAATGTACAGCTTAAAATGGCTGCAAGTTATTAAAATGTTCATTAATATATGATTCAAGCACATTCGACTGAAACAGAAAAGTGTATATAAAAGTCTCTCATCAGGATACAAATAGTATTCACAATTCAAGTATAGATGTCTGTTTTGGAATGTAAATTAAAAATAGCAGGAATAGATCTTAGAGCCTCCAGCAGCACTATGGGTGCCACGGAAAATACATATACTACAACTTTCATTAATACACTTTGTTAGTATAGGTCGGTCCTAAATTGCTTACCTATAGTTTGCGTTGTATTTGATGCACACTATGTATAAACGCTTCACAACGTACTTTATCGAAAAATACCATCTTTTTCTAACATATTGTATGATAACAAACGTTCAATTAGTCTTTACGTCCTGGGCAGTTATGGATTTGTTGGCGCATGTCTTTGCCTAAATTATTAATATAACCTATGTACTATGTTCGTTTTTTAATTCGGAGGAGTAATTTAAAAATTCACTGTTTACTCAAAAACAAAAATATATATAGTAAAATGATATTTTTGGAAAGGTGAACGTAACAAAAATGAAAATTGGTATTATTCCATAAGTAATTGCAAAGAGGAATTTCATCAGACTTCAGAAATCCGTTTTTGACAGTAAGAACTTTTCAACGGAAGCCCTAAGAATAAAATGTTTCGAAGAAACGTACTGTTTACAATTACAGACTAAGGACAAGTAAACGTCGTCGCAGAAACGAAAATGTTATTGAGGAAGTAAGAAACATAGTCCATGAAGACCCTACTACTTCTGTACGACGGCTATCACAGCAATAAATTTGAGCAATGCAACGACACATAATCTTCTTAAAATAAATCTCCGAATGCTACCAACAAATATTCCAAGAACTGCTTCCACCAGATTATACATATTAAAACAAGTACATATTGGAAGTGGTTTCATAACAATATCTATAATGACGAAATTTGGAATAAATCTTTTTTTTTCTGAAGAAACTTGGTTTCATCTAAACGGATATGTGAATATTTACAACATCCGTGAGAGCACTGAGAATCTCCATTATTTTCATGAAACTGCGACACATCCTTTAAAGCTTGTCATGTGGATAACTACCTACATATGTCTAGAACAAGATTAGTCGGTCAGATATTTTTTTATGGGATAAGAATAAAGAATAAAATTCGGAAATCTTTGTCGAAATTGCTCCTTGCAATTATTTATGGAATAAGGCCTATTTTCATTTGCGTTACGTTCACTATTCCGATCATTTCACTATATAATATTGTTTGTTGCTAAGTAAACATTTTTGTAAAATAACTCAACAGGGAATGTGTATTTTGCCATTAGTCAAACTTATATGTATGACATTTATAAATTTGTAACGACATGCACTTTACAATATATAGCTATCCCGGACGTAATTTAAAAGTTTTTGTAAGATGAATACAGAAATACTCCAATGAAATTCTAATTGTTGAATAATATAACGTTCAATAATGTTCTCTAACAACTTTAAATCACAGATCGCGTAAAATATGAAAGTTGTATCGATAAGTAATGATAACGTCATGAGCTAAAAACCTAAAAACCTCAGCAAGGAAAAGTATACCATTTCTAAGTTAACATAACCGCACGTGTTAGAATCCTCCGCAGAAAAAATATTACGTGACGGTAATAAAATATTCTCACGCCGTTGGAAGCGAAAAACGAATATCCTACAATAAAACCCCGCATTTTAATCCCCCACACATTCGTCTAGCAAAGCGACTGTGGAAGCCTTAGAAATACGGAAGACTAGACGTGGAGGTGACAGTGTAGCGGTAGCAGTAGTAACTCGGCTGGTAGAAGCATTGGTGGAATTTCAGTAGTAGCTAGCTCTCCCGTTCCTGTATGCATGAGGAATATGATCAGTTTCCGCAGTCAATGTTGAACACGATGCCATTACCTTACACATATAGAGGAAGGCGAGGTAGCGCCCCCTATTTCCGCTTCGCTATGCATGAAGAGGGATTCGTGAAAGAGACCAGAACAAGGGCTTCAGCAAACGATAAACACGACGGAGCCGCAATGTGCGGATTTAACGACGAATGTTGCAATTTTAATTGTGGAAGTTAAATCAATCTTGTAATAATTAAAATCAATGTTAGCATGTTGTATTATTTTGAAAAACATACAAACACAAACCTTACAACCAGTTAGATAACTGGTCTATCTACTACCTAATTACAAATTTACTTTTAATACTCGCCGTCCTGAATAATTATTAGTGTAAACAGTTTATTAAAACAAATAACCATTTTGAATAAGCAACTGTTTGGTGTAACATATTTTCATTTACCCGTGCATTGCTCGGAGGCCTGAATCAGAATGTGTAATTTCAAATTAAACCACGGCAAATCATTGTATGTATGAAAGGTTTTGATAATGATTCTGGATTACGCAACGAACAATGGATTCCCAAACTTGGATCGCACTACCTATTCTGCACAGGCTCAGTTCGAAAGAAGAGACGTAATAATAATTTATAGAGCGCGTAGAAAGAGGGTTCGCCGCCGGGTCACGCTCTCGTTCCTAGCGACACCCGAGCGGATGCATCAGGCATTTTCATGAATACTTTAGACTGGTTACACAAAGTGACGATTAATATTGTAATGCGACGGACGCTGAAACAAAGAAACTGCTGTAAGTGGAGTCGTTTCCGGGGTAAATTCGCGGAAAATTCTAACCTACGTCTTGAAAGGATATTACTCACAGAATTGCGCTTCAGTTCTTACCGAAGGGTGTTGCTACATGACAAAGATCCAACAATAACAGATGGGAAAAGGTAATAGACGACTCAATTTAATATGTTCGTATTCGATTCAAATTCAAAAGTAGACCTTAGTGGTGCTAGAAATAATTTACAAGCTTAATGTATTTGGATATGTCCTATTACTGGGATGCAGAACGTAGTAAGAAATATAATATGTATCCGTTAAGTTGGAAAAAGTTACACGCGGTTGTTATACGTAGTATATCACAACTAAATTGCAAACAAATATAACAGCAAATCAGTGAATGAAATGTTCAAGCACATATATTTTAGTAGAATTTGTGATGTATTATCGATTTCTCACTTCGTTCAATAATTCGCTTTATTATTGAATCTTTTTCTCTATTTCTCTCGTGTGCTTTAACGCATTAATTCGAAAACACAAAGCTTCAATAAAGTCTGAGTCATCAAAAGAAATTCAGAAAGCCGTTTTCCAGTAAACACAATTCAAACCGCCTTTCATCAAAACAACAATGCCAATCAATACGCCGGCGTCGCGTCGCCACAATACAACCATTAGACGGCGAAAATTAAGGCAAAGGTTCTTACGTCAAAGTTAAATCTGTGAAAGTTCGCAATTACGTTATTACCGCTTTACGACGTTCTGACCAAATATAAATATAAATACAAAATCTTATTACGAACTTGAACAATTGCAGATAGGAAATTTTAATGTAGTGTGGTAGTCTTCCTGAAACTGTAATATACATTTATAAGATATACTAGGAATACGCTACAATTACTGAAAATTGAAAAATCTAGTTACCCATGCCAAACAAATTGCTGTTTATTAAATCGGACATTATTATATTATTTGTCATTTACAGTTTAGTTTGTGCAATTCGGTTGAATAGTGTCTGACAAATAGTTCATAATGTAAACTAATAATATCAAAAAAATGGAATTATCACGAGAGAACTTTCGGATAATGATTTACTATGATCTCAAGAAGGGCTGGAGCACGTACCTATAAGTACGAGGAAAGTTTAAAATCGACATTTGGAGATCTTGCATCATGATTGGCTACTGTTTATAGATGGTATAAAAAATTTCAACAAGGTTGCAAGTCGGTGGTACACGGAAAAGTAGTTGGCCCTCGTTTAACTGCTATTAAGCCCGAAAACATTGCTGCAGTGAAGAATATGGTGGAAGAGGACAACCGTCTTACCTATGCGATGAATGATAGAGTCCCAATCTCAAGATTGGATCCTGCCAAATGAAATCAATATTGCACCATCATTTACATTTCAAAATGGTTGTAACTCGGTTTGTACCCCATCATTTGACAGATTTACGAAAAGTAGAATGAGTTAGAATTTGACAACAAATTTTAGATATGTTGAATGCTGGAGGGCATCAAATTATTTCTAAAATTGTAACTAGCGAAGAAACTCGCCAAGAAAGCCGAGTCATAATACGTGAACATGAGGAACTCCGTACGATGGTGAAAAAACAACGAGCAATGAAAAAAGTATGTGCGCAGTATTTTTTAGAACTATGGGTTTGGTAGCCATAATTAAACTAGAAGATCAAAAGACAGTTAGCGGTAAATGGTATGTTGAAAATTGTTTGCCTACTGTGTTCAGTAAACGGCCAAGAAAGAGAATCATGTTACATTATGATATCGCGTCGTCCCATACAGCAGGGGCAACTATTCAGTATTTAGTGGAAAACAAATTGTTGCTTGTTGTTGAAGATAGTGATTTCTGGTTATTTGTTGAAAAGGAAAAGGTTCCAGACACACTCCGTTTTTGATAGTATCAAAGACAGGTGGTTGAACACTTTCAAATTATAGAGGGAGAAAATGATTAGGTGCTTTATTGTAAATGACAATTACTTCGAACAAATTTTATGTTGAAATTCTAAAAACTTGTATCAATCTTTCTATTCCCAATAATTGTAACTTGTCAGTCGTATCTATCGCACTTAGAATAATAATAATAAGTTTAATTTTTTCAGTAAACATTGTATAAGAATTAAACTATAATTAATCAACATTTAATAATATAGCGATTACAAAATAATTAAATGTAAATTAACATTGCCGGCTAGGTTACGTCAACCCAAGCATATGTATCTATCTACATTCTGACTAGAAAATCTTAGAAATTTATGCACACGGTATTAAAATCATTATCTTAGTTTAATTTACATCAGCGAACTGACTCCTCTAGCTAAATAATCTTAGATAAATATTTACCAAGTCCAAAGGAGAGCTTGTGGAAATTAGGAGGCTGCTCTTCTTCTGTTTGGTAGAGAGCTTCCCGAACGTGTGCCGCTATTTTAACTGGAGTACACCCCACTAAATCAATTCTAATGGTCGCGGATATTGCTGGCAATTAGCCTAATTCCGTATCAGCGTACGGTATTTCTACAGACTCTGCCCCGTAGAATCTTAATTAAACAATTTAATCCGACCATTAGCCTTGTGGAAAACAAAATACAGCCGAATTAGGCTGTTGTGTGATATATTTTCTACGATGCGGATTTGTGGAAACGAAAATCTTAAAATGATGTTGTAAAATGAAAGCAGTACAGTTACGGAAAGAAACTTCAACAGTGTTGTAACTAGAGTTGGTTTGCGTGTACGATAAATACTTTATATGTCACGTCCTCCAAGACGGAACATTTATTTTAAATTTCCCTTTGCAGGACTTGCACGTTAAATCCGTGAACAAAATTGACAATAAAGTTTAAAACTTTCTTGTTGTGCTTGAGTTAAGATTCGTTCATCCTGGTTACAACAAGACTTAACGTTCCTATTTATTTCAACCCTGTAATATTCCTGAAAATATGAAGTTAAACGAAATTTAATGCTAACGTTAACAATTTTTAAATTCTTAACATTAAATATTTCCAGAAAACTGATTGCTACTTATTTACCCCAGCAAACAAGCCATCCACAGAGCATGGTGCGGAAGTGCTGTACGACGGAAATTCATACACTTTAATCTAAATCCCTCCACCTGTATCTACACATCCACTTTGCGTTTTCCATTAACCTAAATTTCTCCCTAAACTTCAGCGTCATTTAGCGAAAAATAAGGTTTGCACGAAATCCGATTAAATTGATATGTAGTTCGATACATAAACCAGAAGCTCATATCGCTTGGTGAGTTAGTAGATGGGAGGTAGAGTTAAGTAAGTAAATTCATTTTAGTATACCTATCCTTACCTACTAGAACGTAAATGTTCGAACGTATTTATTTCATTAAGACTAATAGACTTAAAGTCACGAAATAACAATTTTCCGCCTGCTCAGTTATCGGTAGCACCACAGTAGCACAAAATTATTATTTGCGAAGTAACATTAAGAGTTGTTTATAAACTATGAAACTGAATGGTAGACAGCACTATTATAATTTGCTTTACATAGTCGCGAACAGAAAAATACCATTCCGTTAACGTCACCTCCAAAATTATATACAAATCGCTAGCAATTGGGACGTTTACTTAATCTGTTTACATTGGAGCATTAAAATCATAATTTATGATATTATAATGAAACTATGAGAAACTGTTTTATCGCATACTCACATACGACAAAATCCACAAATCAATGTGATATGCGGAAAAATGAAATGAAGTTTCTTTTCTTCTTTGGAGACATTCCACTTTTACTGACGGAAAACCCCATGGCGAACGTGCTTTTATGTTTTAGGTCTAGCGAGACATTAACGTCGGTTGACTGTTTTCTTTTCTTGCGGAAAAACCTTCCCAAACGGCACACATCATCTAAATGCATTAACGTAAAATTTACCTAGTAATTTAACACCCTTTCTGTACTATGTGACGCTAGACGACGCAAATTTAGGTCCACTTAGATGTATTCCTCAAACAAGTAGAGGGTTGTTGCAGATTATATAGCAAAACTTTTAAGGGTTGCTCGTAAAAAAGTGAACATTAATTTTTTGTTTTTATGGAAGTTCTACATTTTAACAACATAAAAACATGCTACCTCCACGAAAATAAGTATCTGAACGCCAGCCAAGTTTCTATAGAGCATGTAAAACTGTGACAGTAACCTAAAAACGTAGTACCGGAAACTATATAGTAACTAAAAAAATAAGTTTAAGTAGTTCTAGGATCTGTTGCGTTGTAGTTACCCAATTAGTACAACGATGTTATAAGTGAACTACAAAACGATACTTGCTGTGTTCATTTTCCTTACCTTTCCTTTTCTATCTACTGTTACACGTTTGGTTACTATTATTTTAAATATATGTAATAAATGTATGTAATTACATTTATAATAATGGGAAAGTTTTAACTTTTTTAATTTTTACATGAAAAACTCAATGTCCAACTACACATTTACGAAGCAACAAAATTTCCAACCCAATGATTCTGAGCGTCGTTTGCTACAATACATAAACTCACAACCTAGCAACCGAACTGTTAGACACAATTAGAAAAAACTAGAACTAACTAGATAGGTATTAACGCATTAGTACTCCCAACGGAGCCCATTCATGTGTTGCCAATAATTGACATCAATTTGAATATTTACTTTGAAATTTTGATTGATTTTGATCTTCAAGCCATTTAACTTTTTTTGAGATTATAAGATTATACTTTAAAGCTATTAGATAAACAAGTCAAGCTGCACTATTAGCTTTAGAAGCATTTTCCTTTGGATGAAAACTAGCATTTCACTGTCAGCTCACTCTTAGAGCTCTTGCCTGAAGCAACGCAGTTACATTGATCTGGATCTGAGCCACAAAGTAGTTCAGGTAAAGGTCACGTCAGAGCTCATCTGCAACTAAACTGAGAGTTTAAACAAGAAACCATACACTGGATCAATAGTCCAAAACTAAGATAATCAACAAGGGTTATTACTTTCTCAGCCACTAGGGTAAAATCTGCTGGACCTTAACAAAAGATATCTCAGTAGAGTCATGACTTTATCATGGTCGCGACCGTCTGAAGTATCACCTAAAAGACACGAGCAATACAGACAATCACAAATGTCGATTTGGCGTGGAAGAACCGCATAATATATTATGTGCGACAACGTTGCGATAGATTTGGACAGAAGAATTTGGGATCGGCTGATGTTGGAGCCATAGCCCCAAACAGATAGTTACGAATAAAATGTTAAGGGTATAGATAATAGATTCTATAGGTCGTAGTAGTAAGACGCAATGTCACTATAAACAAAAATGCAACTTAATTATCTAATGATATACAAACTGTTTTATTGAAGCACATATACATAGATACATATCTTGAGATGGAAATGGACATATTCACAAAATTTTCTTACTTAAGAATTATCTTGAAAATTAAACGTTGTCACTTAAAATCTACGCTAACGGAACTCACAGTTCACAGTTAAATGCAGTCTTACGCTACTGTCATGATTGTCGCAGTAACTATATGTAGGTATGTACATATGTTTGATTTTTTTTTTCTTATCCACACTACGATGTGCCATCAGCTCTAATTGATTAATAAACTATTATAGTACAGCGACAAACTTTGGTATATTCTTTTTATGCACATGTGCAAAACTTTCGTTGCAATGCGTTGTTTCCATCCAATACTGTTGCAAATACAATGCAGTTAAGCATTTACATGAAGCAGTTTTCATATTATATCCGTGTAGGAATCAATACGTAAACCTTTGTCAGATTCTACATTCTGACAAGCGTTGGCGATATTGAAAGAAATCAATAAATTCTTTCAGAAGTCTTTCTCCCGTCCTGCTAACAGTACGAAGATTTATCGTTCCTTTACAATGTTCAAACTTTTATTATGTTTTCTCTTGTTTTGGATATCAAACGCAAAACAATGCAGTAACGTCGAAAACAACTGCGTGTTGAAACTAGTACCCGGTAACTTGATTACTTCTTTCCGTGCTTCCTGAAGCGCGTAACACTCCGATGTCGTTGCTATGACGACGATTTCCTTTCGGCAACTACACAAGCTCTCCGATTTCAGAAAGGCGGCGGTTTAGGGGTGAAATATTTCGCCTTCTACCTACTACGGACGCTTTCACTAAACGATCTGCACGATCACCTTGATTACTCAAGCCGATAATTACACCACGTCTCACCAGCTTACATCCAGTGGACAGACTGGGCATAGGTAATGATTGTAGAAATTCTGAAAGGGTAGTTAGAGACTATTTTTGAAGTACGTTAAAACAACCTTTCATAATAAATAAAGATACCTACTCAAATATAAAGTACCTCGTTACTAAGATTATATTATTGTTTTTCGTCCTAAAATATTTCACTTGGTGGATACTACACAGAATCTCTATAGTAAACTATTTCAGGTTTTAGCAGCGCTTTGTTACTTCATAGACGCATAGGTAATTGGTGAATACCTAAGAAGTACAGCCGAGACGAATGGAATTTGTTGAATTGTTTCGAAATTCTGAACTTCTGACCCTAGTTATGTAGAATGCTTTAGAAATACCTTTTGTAAAACTAATAAAATACATATATTTACTGTAAAATTTAAGAAATAAAGCTGATTGACGTAATGGTTGTGTTTACAAGATTAAATACTTGTAGTCCTAATAGTTAAATTTGAGTATTAGTTATTTATTTCATCGAATGACTGTAGTTATTGACAATTAATACGTGCGCTATTGCAACATTGGTCACAAGTTTGATTTACTATCGAGTTTAGATTAGTTCTGTTGTGGTTGTGGCAGTTCTATAATACCGTGAGTTCGGTAAGTGCAACAACGGGTGCGGTTAAATTCGATGAGAAGATACGAAGATATATGAAGTAATTGCGGTAATTGTGATTCTAAAGTTTAATTTCATTGCGCATATGTAAATTTCCGATAGGTACTGATGTCGTAATATAAAATAGCATTTGAAATAACTTTTAAGAAATATAAATGTCGTTAAGCAATACTTAAAAGCATGTCATATTAATTCCTCCTTACTTTAACTTTAGTCACAAGATATAACGTAAAATTATAGAAAATGTATAATAAAAATTTAGAAGACATAAGATAACAAAGTGTCCATATACCTACATATGTAGTCTGAAACAATCAATTTTTTTTAACATTCATTCAAATTTGATCAGTATAAAATACTGAATTAAACATTAATTGAATTCACAAGCGGTTAAAGTTTTACCCTTTCTAGTACCACTCGCGCAAACTACCTTACTTCCTGTACTCTTACTCACACACACACACATTTCCTCACGTACGCATTTCCGCTTAATTTCTGATTTGCGCACAATCTGAAATTTAATTCACAGACGAAACTTATCACCCACTACGGATCGATTTTCCGTTGTGTAGAGTTTCACATTGTTTTTTCATTTTATTAAGACCAAAGTTTGAACAAGGCGGACGAGTACGTTGGTGGTTGATCCCGTTCCCCTCTTGACATTATCCGTAACCCTTGTCTGCTGTAATTATATTACGAGTTTCGAAACCGACTTCATCGCGACTGGAACAACCACAATTTGGTTGCTATGCCATTTTATATCATAGAAAACAATATATCGCTTTTTGATTGCAATAATCTTTTGGAATTTTTAACTCTTGATAAAAATTTGAAATTAAACTAAGAATTATAATAAAATTTTAGAATCACTTTCATAGCAGATAACAAGAAAAATGCAAAACACTGTCAGTTGATGGACAATCACGCAATGACACACCATTATTAAAATTCCATAATAGAAATCCAGTTGCCCAAGATAATAGCAACAAAACCAAGAAATTGCAGTGGTACTTTTCATATTTTAAAGCTAAGACGAACCAAAGTTTGGAAATCGAATTTAGACAAAGTTTAAAGAAAAATATGGACTGGAATAAAATATCGTCTTATGTAAAATAAAATACTAATTAGCCGACTTAGATGACTTAAAATAAAAAAACGTTATTTTATCTAGATAGAAATGTTGTTAGCAACAAAGCGGTAATGGCTTGCGCAGTTATTATTGAAACCTCAGTTATGGTGGATAACTAGCCTATGTACAAAAATTTTATTGCACAGCCAAAAAATGTATTGGTCATATACCAATAAGCTTTATCAATCGTAGTAGCATCATTAAATCCAACTATAAGACRGCAATTGCAAATAAATTGCTCAAAAAAATTGCATTTCTTTAAAATGACAAAAAAATAAATTTCAACATATTGCAAGTATGCTTAGAATATCTTTAAATAAGTAGTCTAAATTTCAACAGGAGTAGTCGCTCTTGGCTACAAAAGCCAGTACGCTCGTTTGAGTAACAAACAGCAAATAGTGAACTTATTTATTATTATAGCCCAATATGATTTACCCGAATAACACGTTTGAGAGCAATGAATCAGTGAAATTGTTGCCGAATACAGCAAGATGTCGTTGAACTCTTCCGTGTGAATCGAAGTGTAATTTTATGAATCTGGCTTGACAGAATGGAAAACTATTTATCAAGTATTATTTGATAATTTGTTTCATTCCATATTAGCATTATCTCAAGTAATGTTTGACATTTGAGGAGATCATGCACCTTATTATTATAAAAATTACCAAAATACAATAGTAGGTGCTACAGAAAAATATGCATTTTTCCAACACATTAATACACAACAATGCTTGCAAAAATAAACAACAATCTTTGTTGTAGACTATACTTAATGCAGTAAGTTATTCCAATATTCCACCAGTAACTACAATTTATTTTAAATTTATTTAAAAAAAACTAATTAAAATCATAAATATCTACTAATTCTTTTAAAAAGTGTATACCTATAAGCTACCGAGTTAACTAAACCAGCTACATTAATCGCAACACAGCGATGTGCTTATTGTTACTATAGTTTTCCAATTTGGTGGCGGTGCCGGAGTATATTTATTATTTTCAGAATATAAATTTATATTCGTAATATTTAATTGAGAATTTTCATTAGTTCTTGGATACAGTACTTACTACTACGATTACAAATTTAAATAATAATTTTAATATGTATTAAGAAGTAATGTACATGTTTTTAAATTAAACATTCAATACGCTGTTATATAGAAAGTATCCGCCCACTTTTTTTTGGGTGTATGTATCTAGGAATATCACCGTTGCAAGTTAACTAAATAATATAATCATATTAGCTTACCAATCAATAACTTCCTCTCTAACTTAGACCATAAGAGAAATGATACATACCTGTAAAAAATAAACTAATTAAAATTGGAAAATCTAGTAGATTTACTTGCAATTTGACTAACAGTTTTCTTAATTTAATTATTACTATTATTATTAATTTGGTACAAGAACCTGAAAACGTATGGAATAATCATTGTTTCATACCAATCTAATAATAATAATGTTTATTGTCGTTGATTTTTTGCAAAATATCGACATTGTCATATAAATAAGTAAAACACAATTACAACTGCAACTCACAATTTAAAAAAATATGTATGTAGGTATATATAAAAATAGAAGTACATATATGAATATAAAGAAAAACTACAAAAATATACTCCGGATGGTACAGGACCCATAACTCAGCAATAAATGAAGTAATTATTACAGTTATTCATTGACATTATTATAGCAACCTTGGATTAAATAGTCCTTCAAACGCCTTTTAAATGTTGCAGGAGTAGCGGAAGATTTAATGTTCAACGGTAACTTGTTAAAAATTTTGCCGCACATAAACAATGGACTTTTCTCAAACAATGAAAGTCTATGAGATGGAACACTAATATCATCGCAATAACGAGTAGTATAATTTTTATTAATGTGGCGGTTATAAACGAACGCATCTCTATTTTTAAATGTAAACAAAGGAGACTCGTAAATAAATAATGAAGGAAGCGACAATAAACCATTATTGATAAATATAGGTCTACAAGACTCTCTGTTACTAAGTCGAAATATAATTCGCAATATCCGTTTCTGAATCACAAAAACTCTGGTGGCCGCAGGAAAATGGCCCCAAAACATCAACCCATATCGGATATGTGAAACAATGTACGAATGGGAATACGCAATTATAGCATCAAAGCTAGAACAAACCACCAATCGGCGAATAGCGTATATTGAACTATTTAATTTGTTACACAACTGGGCAATATGGCTGTACCACGACAATTCATTATCAATGTTACAGCCTAAAACCTTTGCATTAGTAGACAAAGGCAAAGATCGACCATTAAGCTTAATTAAAGGAGATACACCAGTATTCCAGTAAAGGATCGAAACACAGAACCACAGATTTACCTCCATTTAATTTCAGACCATTGTCTTGGCACCATTCAACCATAGATGAAACGCATCTTTCAGCTAGAATTGACATTTCCCTGGAATCAGTTCCCGAAACCACCAACGAGGTATCATCAGCAAACTGTGTTATGCTACTGACTGGAATGGACAAATGCAAATCATTAACATAAATTAAAAAAAGTAGTTGTCCAAGAATGGACCCTTGAGGCACTCCACGTTTCACAGCTGTAGGTTTAGATATGGAAGAAAGACTTCCCGAGTGTTGGCTAACAACAACTACTTGAGTCCTGTCAAATAAATACGATCTAGCCCAATCAAGACAAACCCCCCGTACACCATAACAAAAAAGTTTATCACACAATAAGTTGTGATCAACTCTGTCAAAAGCTTGAGATAAATCGAAAGAAATACCACTAACAAAATTTCCTCTATCAAGATTTTCATAAATGTAATTCAACGATTGAAATATGGCATTAGTGGTAGACTTGGATTGCCAAAAACCAAGCTGGCTACAATTCAATATTAAAGATGCATTAAAAAAATTAATTAGTCTCTTATACATTGATTTCTCAAATACTTCACTAAAAGCGATAGTAACGACACAGGTCTATAGTTCGATATACTATTTCTATCGCCTTTTTTAAAAACTGGAATGACTTTCGCCATTTTTAATTTAGAAAGAAATTTCTAATTCGTTTCCTTTTATGGCAGCTAATATAACAATTGCGCTTTTTTGGGGCGAATAAACCATTTATAAAAGGACATTGAAAATAATTATGCAAAACAAATCCAAGATGTATTATTAAGTGTCAAGTTGACAACTAAATTATTACTCCAACCAAAGATGCTGCTTCCATGTGTCGATTCAACGGCAGTTTCGGCAACGTGGGACTTGTATCCGAGTATCACCATCTCCGTCATTCTAATCTAAATATACATTGCACCATTGCATACAATGATATTTTCCCATGCCTAACAGTGGACCCAGTCAACCTGTATAATATTAGTTTCTTTTTGCTCTATATGTTGAAAAACGATGTTATAATCAATTCAAGTGCAGGATAGTATTATCTACCCTAAGCTCGACAGTTTAGTACAGCTCGACAGTAAGTAGTAGCTCGACAGTCAAGAAAAAATATAAGAAATACAACGGAGAAAATGCAAGTATATAAGTATGTATCGATTAAGTAACGCTTTGAATAGTCACGCTATTTGGATCTATTGTTTACAGCAGCTAATAAAATACACAAAGGTATAGCATATTTCCGAACATCTAAATCGATCTATTTCAAATAATTTATTAATGCAATTAACAAGCTAATTATTTCACAGGTTCGGCCAAGGACGAAAATTAGTGGAGCTCTGATTGTGAGCGAATCAGAGGTACGGAGTTCGAATACTGATTCCGACGATAGCAGCGCGCCTATCTCGCATCGGTTCTTCAGTCGAGTACCATTCAGCGCAGTATTACTGACATCAAAATTAATATTGTAAGAAGCCCACCACAAACGCATTATCTACACTGCACGAAGTACAGTGGTAGTTCGACGAGCAATACAACCTGGAAGCCACTGCAGTTTCACTCACCACACACAAACAACGCTCAGTAGCTGCTGCAAAGAAGGCCTACTCATATTTACGAGCAAATATGTACTAATAATACAAAACAAAAAGAGAAAAATAATACAATGATAATCACGAATTTAAAAGGTAACTTATCTCATCAAGTTATACATGTGGAAATAACGAAATATAAAGAATAAAATTATAACGTAGGGTAAGCATGATGAAAGCAAACAATATGTGGCGAACTATTTAACATGAAGATAATAAACATAAGCCTCCTGAAATACATTACGCCAAAAGTACAGTTCAGCAACAACAGGAACATCGAGAGACTGCATTTCTATTTTCGAACTCACAATGAGCAGTCGGAACGACCAACATAAACCAAGATAAATTTCCGGCAATTCCATTCAAAAACTCTTCTCATATCCAATTGCGGGGAGTGGACGAGTCCGGGCGCCCGCGGAACGGACTTTATCGCTCCGATACACCCGGCGTATTATGAATAATGAAGGTTAGGATAGATGGTTGTTTGTCAACCTTAATTTTGCAAAATAATATAATGATTCCAGACTGAGGCAACGCCGTAACGTCCCCACTGGACCCCTAAGAATTAAACCCCCTTGTTGGGTCGGAGCGCAGAGAAACGACATGCGATATCGCGTGTCACCGTCTCGGGTGGAGTAGTGCGCCAGCTCGGATATTTCTGAATTTTTTATGATTCAAGAGATGAAACGCTACTTCTGCCTCACTTATTGTAAAAGCATTGCGCGTTCCTTGGCAATATGGTCAATAATTTCTACGCAGGACTATTCAACCTTTGTAGGAGATGTTATAACATTCAGAGAAAAAAGAAAGAAAGAAATTTTCAATTATTTGGTGTAGTTACTTACATACGTTTAATCTGAAAACCATAAACAACCTGCTAAGTGATCCTTCAAAATGTTTACAAAATAAACAGATTTTCTGTATGTACATTTTTTTCCAGTTTATTCTTAATTATTTCGCTTTTTCCAGCTTTGATATACATAATGTAAACAATTATTTCAATGTTTCCTAACTATATAGAGTTTCTTGATGTTTAACTATCTTTTTCCGATTATGGAAATGATATATTTGTCATTATATAAAGAATTACTCACGGAACTGGTGCGATAGAACCTTTCAATGTTCTCCAAGTCTACCAATTCTGAATATAAACTTTAATTTACGAAAACTTTACGTAAACTTTCTTAATTTAAATAAGATGGTATATCACGAGTGCTACCTTAAATACTATAGTAAATATGCGATTATACTTGTAACAAAAAGTAATATATACAGTTAAAAGTAAAATTCTAAAAATTATACTGTTAGAAATATGAAAGTAGCAAATGGCCTTTTACAATAAACGGCGTTATACAACATATATACGTCAGATTAGTTCAAAAATTCGTTCGAATTTCAGAGTTGCCGAATATCGTTACTAATTGCACTCCAAATACAAACGTTGTACATCGCAAAACGCACTACATTCAGAGGCTTGCCAGAATTATAGAGAGCCCGCAACAACGGGATTTTCGTTGAGCTGTTGCAATTGGAATTGAAGCATCAGTTACGCGCAATGTTACATACCATTGATCAACCTACAAGCCTGTTTCACTACCAGCTTGTAAAATTGTGATGTTACGTTCAGAAATTGATACCAGACTGTTGTAAATTATTTCACGCGCACGTTTCAAATCATATTCCTTTCTCAAAATAGGAGTTAGCTACATGTTCACAATACAAACATCAGATTTAATAACTTTATTAACACACTGTGGTTACTGAATATACTTCTTAGTTTCTTTAGCAGATATGTATGATAATTTCTTTGTATTCATTCTTCCTATACTGGAACGAAAGCGATTTTTTGCTTACAGCTATATCTAAGCCGTTCATTTTTATTAGATAATTTATTAGAAATATTTTTAATTCTTCATTTAAAACAAGAAGTTCTAAATCGGTGAACTGAATATTGTTTTTCTTAAAACTTTTCCTAAAAACCCTTCATTTTTGTTTCTTCTTCCACATAATTTACTTTACTTTTTCTTATGGTTTTTCCATTTGCTAAATTATTTCTGTTTGAGACTTGTTAGTTGTGGCAACAAAAACATTGGCATAGTGGGAGTATATTAACATAAGATGGTGTGTCTATTAATAATAATGTTATTCTAATACATCAACTAACTTTATCTTCTACCAAAGGAAGCATTCACATCTGACGAGAGTAGATAATGTAAATATGGAAGTTTGATATGAACAATTTGTATTAAAAACTTTGATAAACTACATTGGAAGAATAGTAGTAGCTTTTGACATTTATCATGAAATTGGTTTGCTAATTGATAACTCCCTACACCTTCAGAATTTTTAGGAAATAGGTGTAATTCGAGTTGTGGACAACAACGGACGTAATAAACATTCTGAAAATGCTGATACTAATATTCTTGTTGGAGAAGCAACTAGCAGTAACAATTCAAGACTTTTT